>VOQK01000855.1:38234-71010 GCA_015052645.1 Benitochromis conjunctus | reverse complement strand
AAAACCTGACACCCACGACAGAATCTCACTTGAAGAAGTCGTTCAGAGTGGACTCGTTGACAAAGTTACCGCCACTGTACTTAAAGATGAGAAGTTCCACACCAAAAGCCTCACCTGTCCAAGGACCAAGAGAAGAATTACTTTCAAAGAGGCCCTGGAGAGAAGCGTGTACGACTGCCACACCGGGTTAAGGTTACTGGAAGCTACAAAATCTCACGGTTTTGGTCCAAAGTCAACATTTCATTATGTTTGGGCATATAAATAAAAACCTGTCAGTTATTATAGAATTGGCCTTTGGGGGGTGGATTTGCATAGCCTAAAGTCAATTAGCCTTTTCTCATTACCTTTGACCTTTTGATAAACAAAGATGCCTCTTGTATTTTTGTCAATGAAGCCTCACATTGCTGTATTGGTTAAAGATATTTGTATTTCAGTGCTGGTGATTCTTCTTCAGCTCTGACCAAAACAGTTTTTCAGTACATGGTTGTCCAAAGCTTTCTTGTCTTTTCTTTTTTGGGTTTTTGATGACTTTAACCTGATTATGAATGTTTTTTGACAGCGGCCCTCGCTCTCTTCCTGTGTTTTGGTTTATTTTTGTAGCAAAGTTAACAATCTTGTTAAAAGCCTCGTCTATTTTAATTCTAGAGATCTGTTGATGAGGAGAAGAGAGAGCATGGTGATAAAGTTAACAAACTATTGCAGTGGATGTCCAATGTGAAACAGACCGTGAGCAATGGTGGGAATGCTCTGAACGATAGTAATGCCAACACAGATGCTACTAATAAGCCGCAGGTAAATAATGTGCCCTGTTTTTTTTTTAATTGCTATCACGTGTTTATATATAAGAGGGGTTTTTTTTTGACAAAAACACTTCCAGTCAAAATGATCTCAGCGCCCTTTGCTGTCACAGTGTTGGATTTCTAATAAAATACACTATCTACTTCCTGATTCATTTTATCCCTATATGTTGTGAAGCTTATGAATTTAATTACTGCACTTAAGCTGCAAATATATGTCATTTACATTTATAATATAAAATGCTTTATATATGTTTTTAAGCTTATTTCAATTAACTCATAATAAAAAAAATTCATATGTTGCACAAGCACCCATATTTAAGCACTTCACTGAATAATAAATGACGTCATTCTCATTGGTTATTGAAATATTTAAACACATAGCCCAAAACTGATATTATTCACCTTAAAGTTACACAACATTTATTAAAAAAAAACTATGCCTAATGTGTTCAGTATATCACAGAAGCAATTAAAATAGTGCTGAGAGGCAGTTTGTGATCACAGGGTACATAATTAAATCTGCCCAACATAAAAGAATAAAAAAGAAAAGAAATGTGTGAATTAAAGAAGTTTAGATTTACATTATATGTCAGTTGCTAATGAGAGCACTGACTTCTTAAATATTTTTTTTATGTTAGTGGCCTCTTGCATTTCTGTAGTAATACTTCAATACACGTAAATAAATGTCTCCAAAGTACAATTCAAATTCAGCAGTGACATTGTAACATAATTTGACTTTATTTTGTCATATTGTGGCAAAATCACCTTCACCTTCCCATTATTATGTTTCTGATATCATGCCCCCTGTGTAAAACAGAATAAAGAACAATATGCACAGTGCTATCAGAAATAACAGTGTTAAAATTACAGCCTTATAAAAGAGTAGAAACCAGTCGAGTCCTCTTTGGCAGAAAATCTAAAATGTATTTTAGCTTTCCATAGCTAATATTTATTGTAAAATTGTTGTGTGCAATATGCTTCATCTACATAATGAATCATGAAAAATGTAATTCAGTGTTTAAAAATGATTTGTGTGTCTGTGTGTGTGTGTATTTTTGAGGATTATATTGTTTTTTATTGCACTCAGACAGTAAGACTTAAAAGTAGAGTCACTATGCGTCACTGACTCTAACATGTTGATATGCGTGTTGTTGCTGTTTGATATTCTAGGTGTCAGTGGAGGAAATGGTCACTAAAAAGGAACAAATTGCAGAAGCACTGAGGTCCACACAAACGATGCTAAACAAACACAGTGACAAGTAAGCCTCCTTACCAGGACTAGCATGCAACACACTGACTGGTGAAGTTTGGGGCTCCATCCTTATTATTTTTTTGTCTTACAGAATGACAGAAGAGGAAAGAAAGAAGGCCCAAGATCAGCTGCAGTCTCTCACTCAGGCCTACAATGAACTCTCCCAGCAGTGTTCAGATCAGACTCCCTCTGCAGACGAGGTTGGATTATAGGCATGTTTAATGGAGTGTACTGACTTTGTGTCCTATATGTGTTGGAAAACAGTGCCACCTGATGTTCAATTGCATGTCTAACCATTATCCTCTTTTCCCTAGTACAGTGTTTGCCCAATTCTCTCGCATTTTCTCTTTGACTGGCTCTTTAGGAACAGAAACTTAGTATGGCTGAAACCAGTCAAACCTGAGTATGCTGTAAACATGCTAATTGCACCAAGCTGTGGTCTGATATTATATTTCACCTCTATCAGTGTGCTTGAGCTCTCTTTAAGAGCTCAACAGGATAGCAGATATGTAACTTTACAGTATGCTGTGTGACTAACGACACTCTTTTCGCAAGATGCTGAATGCTTTTATTCCAGATGCATGATAGCTTTAAATGTACTGTCCATCACCCTCCTGTTGCAACCCTGTTGCAGTCTTGCTCTTGCACACACGCTGTTTTAACATACCCGTGTCTGTGTGGTGGTGAGTATACATTTTGTCTTGCTTCAGTTTGCAAAATTTGAACACATTTTGAGGCTGAAGCCAAAGAAAGCTAAATTAATTGTCATGCTTTCATTTCCTGTAGGATTTCAAACCCCTTGATAGGACTGGGACTGGAATGAGTGGCCTGATTGATCAGAGAGGTTTGGTTAATGTCCAAGAGGCCCTCCTAACCTCCAACCTCTCTGAACCCCAGCTCCATCTGGGGTGTGACGATACTGTGGAAGAAAATCGCATCTACACATCAACGCTGAATCACTTGCCAGTGTTGAATGATTCAAGCAAATGCATACAGAGTTCACACGTCTCCTCTGTGTCCCTGTCTGACATAACAGCAGCTAGGGAAGGGTCCATGTGTGAAGATATGATCATAAAGATCATAGAGGCCAGCAAGGTCAGTGATGAAGTGAAGTTGTGCTACACAGGGGACATGATGACCCTGGAGAAGGCATTTCAGTGTGGTTTAATTCCTGCTTCTGTCTATGTAAACATCCTTCAGAGGAAAAAGTCTCACCAGGATATGATAACTCCTAGCACTGCAGAAGGTCTGTCTTTTTTAGAGCCTGAAGAGGAGGGTGAAGCTTGTGAGGTTAATAAACTGATATTCAAGGGCCTCAGCAGAAAGAGATCAGTGACATCAGAGAGGAATATTAACACTGTGACTTCAGGTGCTTTTAGTAATAGGGAGATTATGTTGAGGTTGTTAGGGGCTCAGGGGGATCTAGGAGGTCAGAATGAAACTGAGGTGTCAGATGATAACTTCCAGAATGCTGGAGGTGGGCTGAAGGTGGATGCGGCCATTCAGTGTGACTTGATGAGCTCCAGCAGCACACTCATCGTGCTGGGAAATCAGCAGCAGTTCATGGGACTTGCGTTGCCTCACTCTGGGGAAATCCAAACGGTGTCTACCTCGCATGAATCTGATTGTCAAAGCACCTCCAGTGAGTTTACCTGCAGGCTTTTTACTAATCGAGGGAAAATAGCAGCATTTTACATTCCAGAAAATTCAGAGGTGATAGATATCACTACCGCTATTCAAAACGGTTGGATCAGCAGTCACACAGCAGAGGTTCTGAAATCCATAGAGATCCCAGACGTGCTGCCAGATGTTGATCACCTTAGTGAAAAGTTTTCATCTTGGCTCACTTATAAAAGGCTGACAGTTGATGGGTGGCCTCGCGATGGTTCAGAAGTTAACCTCCCCTCTCCCACGGAGGCAAAACAGTTATTCATCTCATACTTAATGATGAACAGTTACATTGATCCAAAGTCAGAAAAGAGGGTTTTGATACTCGATGAACAGTTAAATCAAATGGCTCAAGCTTTTCTTGAAGACCGGCTATTTTATCTGAACGCTGATGAAGGTTTGACCGATCTGACTTTAGATGCCAAAAATCAGTTTGAAGATGCTGATTCTGAGATGTCGCTACACATAAACGATGAAACGGAGGAGTTTATCAAAAACACACCGGACGTGTTTGATCGTCATTACTTTGTTTCCCAGACCGGCGGGAGAATCACCTTTGATGAAAACACACAACACACATTTGAGCCCCATAATTTCATTTCCTCTGGCAATGGAAGAATAACCTTTGATGAAAAATCTAATAAAAATGACAAAGCTTCAAAACACGATCATGCCAGGGACCTTTTAGTGAGTAGTGACATTGATATTGACACCACAGAGTGTGCTGTAGAGGTCGAAAACGTGTTTGAAAACGGCACATACTGGACAACGTCAGATCAGTTTGAAGAAGGAATTTCTGGAAATACTTTAAAGAAGGAGGCCAGAGATTATGCCAGGGAAGATCTTGATATTCCAGGTTCTCTACATGTGTCAGTCCCTCACACATTTTGCTCTGGGGGAAGCAGAAATATTAGCTCACCGTCAGTTATGAATGACTCTGAGTCCTCATTTATATCTTGCCATCAGGTGCCACCACACTATAAGGCTAAGTGCTTTGAAACAACAAGTGTTCATATTGAGCAACCTCAGTTTTTAACCTCTGAGGACTCAGTGGAGGGTGGAAATGAGCGGAAGAGTGCTATTGAGCTTCTGAAAACCCAAATGGAGGAAGGGGGCATTTTGGACGTCACCTCTGGGAAATGTTATAACCTGCAGGAAGCTCTTAATAAAGGATTAGTGGATGATAAGACGGTACTAGAGCTGCATGACTCACAGTCAGATGAAAAAACTCCCATCCTAATAGATGAGACAGACAGACTTTCTGGATTAAAACAGCCATTGTCAAGCAGATGTCACACAGAGCAGCAGAGCTTTTTGAGGTCTCATTGCAGCATGAGCATTGGTGAGTCACTCCCACTTGAATTAGTCAAGGATTCAGATTCGCAAGGCAACTTTTACCCAGAGGAAAACCACGTTTATGCTCTTTCTGAAGATCAAGATGTGGGTTTATTTCATGCATCCGAAATTCACAAAGCTGAAAACACACAGCAGGTGATTTCAAGTAATGCTGCTGTCACGGTGTTTGATTTAGCCAAAGAAGAGGCTAATAACAAAGAAGGAGAGAGTGAAAATAGAAGTCCTGAGTTGGCGTGTAAGGCAGTGGGGAGTGTAGAAACGATGACTAATAAAGTACATCTTTCCCTTCCATCAGGAAGTGGTAACATGCCTCCGATGATCTCACCCTCTTTATGGCATCAGGTTACAGCAGAGTGTACCAATCATATAGAAAAATTGCCTTTAGGGGCTGAAGACAGTGAGTCACACACTGTAATGGAAAGAGAGCTGACAGGAAGAATCTCCGGCATCAATACTGATTCCAAAAGCCAGACTCAGTCTGCCATTTTTACTTATCACTCTGGTAAATCTGACAGCACTACAAGTAATGATGATGTTTTCAGTGATTGGTATGATACCAGTGTAAGAAATCAGACATTCGGTCAGAGTGAAACCGGCACGTCCGTTTCATATTGCAGTGCTTTGTCTTTGGAAGCTAGAGTGGAAGATGAAAGTGGTGTTCGGTCAACTTTGGGCAGTGAGCCAGCTCCGAGTGTGGATTACACATCGCTCGGGGATTTGGTCAAAGGTGCAGTCATCCCGGTTTCCAGGGGTAATTGTAACTCTATGAAAAACACTGCAGAAGATATCAGAATTGCATTACGTCAGCAAGCAGAAAGTGATTATAGTGATGAATCTGAGCCCAGCAGCTGTCAGAGAGATCAGAGCCTGATTGCAGCTGTTTGTGAAAGAACTCCAGAACAGCAGAGTTCCTCTTCTGAAATACCTGCTGTTTACTGCAGCAGAACAGCAACAAATACCATCAATCACAGCAACTATGATACTGAAGATACAGTCCTGACTCCTAAAGATTTGTTAGGGTTTACAGATGGTGGAGCAGGCCATGCTGACAGGATTTCTCTAGAGGAGCAAAATTATGACATTCTCACTATTGATGCTGAACAGATCTCCATAGCTCTCTGTCAGAGAGATCAGAGCCTGATTGCAGCTGTTTGTGAAAGACCTCCACAACAGCAGAGCTCCACTTCTGAGTTACCTGCTGTTTACAGCAGCATAACAGCAACAAATACTATTGATCACAGCTACAGTGATTTAGTCACGACTCCTAAAGATTTGTTAGGGTTTACACGCGGTGTTTCAAGTGATGCTGAGAGGCTTTCCCAAAACAAGCAAAACAATGACATTCTCACTATTAATGCTGAAGAGATCTCCGTATCTCTCTGTCAGAGAGATCAGAGCCTGAGTGCACCTGTTTGTGAAAGACCTCCACGACAGCAGAGCTCCTCTTCTGAGATGTCTTCTGTTTATAGAGACATAATGGCAACAAATACTATCAATCACAGCTACTATGATATTGAAGATTCAGCCCTGACTCCTAAAAATTTGTTAGGGTCGACACATAGTGGGTGTGGTGATGCTGGGAGGCTTTCCCCAGAGAAGCAAAATGATCAAATTTTCACAACTGATACTGAACAGGTCTCTGGTTCTCTCAGTCAGAGAGACCAGAGCCTGAGTGAGGTTGTTTGTGAAAGACCTCCACGACAGCAGAGCTCCTCTTCTGAGTTACATGCTGTTTACAGCGATATAATTTCAACAGATACTACCAATCACAGCAACTATAATATCAAAAATTCAGTCCTGACTCCTAAAGATTTGTACGGGTTGACATATGGTAGGGAAGGTGATACCGAGAGGCTTTCCCCAGAGAAGCAAAATGATGACATTTTTAATATTGATAGTGAACAGATCTCTATATCTCTCTGCCAAAGGGATGCACCTGTTTGTGAAAGACCTCCACAAGAGCATAGCTCCTCTTCTAAGATACCTGCTGTTTTAACAACAACAAATACTATCAGTCACAGCAGCAATCATATTGACGATGTAGTCATGACTCCTAAAGATTTGTTGGGGTCAACGGATGGTGGTAGAGGTGATGCTGAGAGGCTTTTCCCAGAGAGGCAAAACAACAGCATTTTCGCTATTGATACTGAACAGATCTCTGCATCAAGAATGGACACAGGCGATCCCGATAGTGATAGAAATGTCTCCTGTTTAAATCCATTCTTTCCCTTATCAGACATCAACTTTGGACAGCCTGGAAGCAGAATAGGAGAAGAGTTGAGATCTGACCCTCATCAAGACGATGAAATTTCAAAAGCACGTGTTTCTGTGCATCCTCACACAATTATGGATTTCCTGTCCGAGAGCAGCATAACACCAGTTGTTTCCTCTTCAGGCCCATCAGTGTTTTCTAATCTTGGAAAGACATATGCAGATGACCAGGTGGAAGATATTACACACAATGATAAAGGCAGTGGTTTGGAAAGGGCCCAAGCTCAAGACTCTCAAGATGCCCTTGCTCTAGATAAGAATAATCAACAATCTTTAGATAAAAGCAGTTTACATGAGAGTAGCACATCTCAAGGACTCACAGAGAGCTGTCACCCAGATCACCTTGTGAATTTACTGAAGCAAAATTCACTCAGTTTAGACAGCGAGAACATGGGGAAAACAAAACTGATATGCCAGGAAGAAAGAGGAAGTCAAGATACAGAGCAGTCTGATGTTCCAAATATCCAGCTGCAGCTGCTGCAGGTTTTTAAGACTGTTTCCACAAGCCAAGACCTTTCAGTGCTTAAGGAAGTGATGGATACCCTCAGCAGCGCTCTGGGGTGTGAATCGCAGCAGGAACAGTGGCATACACTGGAGAGCATCAAAGAGGAAAGTTCAGAGGGCGAGGATGAGGAGTCAGGAGAGGATGACGATGCTCCAAAGAGTCACCAACCATCTGTTGAGGGCTCTGCCAGCTCAGATGGCTGCAAAGTTGAGGAGGTCAAATATAAGGTGTGATTTATTTTGGTTGAATGCTAAGCTCATCATTTCTTAGCTTTGGACATTAGTCACATCTGTTCCGTTTGTGAATTCATTTTTTTTCTTTCCCCACAGCTGTTCTCCATCCACGATTATTTGGAGTGTGTTGGGAGACTGCAAGATCACTCTGATGTTTTGGAAGATGCCAGAAAAGACCTCACAATCCCAATACCCACAGACAACAACATGGAAGAATTGCAGAACCAAATAGATGAATGTCAGGTTAGAAATGACCAGCTGAAGCCCATTTGTTTTACGAATAAATGATCGATTTTTAATATATTTCAAATGTCAACATGTGTTTTAGTTCCTGATCAAATTCTTTTTTTTTTCTATCTAGTCTCTGGAGTCTCAGCTTTCTAGTCTGGCTGATGTTCTGACAGTAGATATGGAGAAAGCCAAACAACTCATAAGCTCTGCTGATGAAGACGTTCCCCAGCAAATCCACCATGACTTGGCCTCGATATATCTGGAGTTAGAGCCAAATTTTACTGCTGTGTCTCAGATGTGTGCAGAAAGAAGTAACTCTCTGATTCAAGCGATGGAAACAGGGAAGGTCAGTCTTAACACAGTAATTAAAATACAATAATATAACAGCAGCATCAGCCACTGACCCCTTTATATATGATTTCAGGTACATCTGGAATCAACATATCAGCAGCATCTCAGTAATCTCAATATGCTGGCGGGGCTCATTCAAAATAACTCTGAGATGTTGAGTGTGGATTTGAACACATGTGATGTGGAAACGCTGAAACATCTGAGCCAGCAGAATAAGGTTCCTTAAAGTGCAGTTTAAAAGATTGCGCAGCTTGAGTAAACAAGAGGAGAAAAACCCTTAACATACTTGCATGTTTTATTTTCCCAGGACATGGAGGACCATCTGCAAAAAGAGGCCAGGCTCCAGTTAGAGGATGTCACATTTGATATCCAGTACTTTATTTCAGAGCACACTCAGTTCCTGAGTCCAGCTAAGAGTAGCTACCTCCTCAAGTTCCTCAGCACCACTCAGCGAGCATTCAGAGACCAGATCGAAAGGATTGTAACACAGAAGAGTGCCTTAGATGTCCTGCTTGATGCCAGACAGAGAGAAAACCTGGCAGAGGTCTGCCTGTGTATATGCTATAAATATATTATTTCACTGAGCTTTTTCCTGGAAAAAAAAAAGGTGTTGCTGTTTTTGTGTTCCAGTTTAGGCTCCTGAAAAACAAAAATCATGTTATCTGTGAAGTGTATGAATTTGCCTTGGAGTTTCTTGATGTAATTTATATGAGTCAAATCCGTATTTTACATTACCCTAGGATTGTGTAAATTATTGAAAGCAATTATTTCAATATTAAAAATAGTCCAATGTGGCACTTCACCTCACCAGGGGGCTTCACAGTTTGAGTACCACTGATGCAATGATTTAATGAGATTTTATTAAGCTCTCCAACAGGCATAGTCAGGCTCTCATATACAAATATTGAAATTTTCAGTTGTTTTGCTTGAATTTAAGCTGTAAATTTGAGGGGTTTTTTATTTTTAGACATTCTGCATGTTTCAGTGTATTCTGGTCAGAGTTGGTTGTTTCTTTTCCCGAGTTTGAGGTTGTAAATGCTCAGAGAAATAACAGCATTGCATGCTTGAGTGCTCGATCCCTGCTGCAGACTAACTTCTGTGCTTGTTTTTATCCTACAGGCTTCGAGACTCCGGCGAACAATTAACAGTGGACAAAATGTGCTATCTTTGTTGGGAAATGTCCTGAAAAACAGACTAACACACAATATGTCCTCCTGTGCTTTTTTAGCACCATGGCAACAAATTGGCAAATAGCATGTTTACAGCAAACTCAATATTTACACTGGTTTGATATAGGAGAGTTTATTCTGAAGCAAACTTTGCATGTTATCTCTGTGTGCTCAAATTCTTGCTCCCTTCCTTCCTTTCATTTTCATTTTCATTATGTGAGAACTATTTTACACGTTTGAGGTTTGTTTCTATGTGAATGTTTTACTGAGGATAGATTTCGAAGTGCGTAACAAGAGATATAAATATGTAAAGTTGAGCGTAACTTTTCTTTTTTTTCAAACGGCAGTCTCTATTGGAGAAACAGAAGGAGTTTACAGACAAGTTGGCGGATGTGTGTGATAATCTCACACTGACTGAGAACCGCCTGATTGGCCATAAGCAACAGGCTGAAAATGCTGAGAGCATTACAGACCTGCAGCAGTACCAGCAGGAGCATCAGGTTTGACAGAACTTGGTTTGCTTTACAAAAAATATATTATGCTATGTTCATCAGTAAAAAAAAACTGTCTGTTTCTTCACAAGGCTCTCCAAAAAGACGTGCTGACAAACGCCAGTGCCTTAAATGATGTGATCAGCAGTACTAATAGGTTTCTGGAGGAAAACCGAAGTAAGATGACGCCAGATCAAATCGCCGCTATTGAAAGCAAGCTGGAAGAGGCTAAAAGCAAAGCCAAGCTCATCAACCAGCGAGCTGAGGACTCCAGAAAAGATTTGGAGAAAGCTGTCACGACAGCCATACAGCAAGAGAGCGAAAAGGTTCGGATTCCTTCCATATGTGTTTCTGTAAAAACTCTCTGTTTCCTGAGAATTTGAATTGTATGTTAGAATGAAATCAGCATTGTTAATGTGTGGTCTGTCGGCACAGGCAGCAGCTGTTGAACAGCTTGAAGAGAGTAAGAGCAAAATTGAAGGTCTTCTGGACTGGATTTCCAATGTAGGAAATAAAAACAAGAGCAGCCTGGATCAAACAGACCATATAAGTCAAGAAAATGGAAACCTGCCAGAGGAACCTTCAGCTAAGGGACTGATAACAGAGGATGATGATGCCAACGGAAACGCTTTGCAGACCACTGAAAAGGATTTTGGCAGAGAGGCCAATGGAGAGGACAATGCATCCCCGAATCTTGATAAGCAGTACCAGAGGCTCAAGGTACAGTTAATTTGTTGCAATTTATTTATTTATTTGCAGTAGTTCATACTGTTTCATACCATTTTTCCTAACAGCTCACAATATTAGGATTACTAGACTGAAAACATGAATTATAACGTTTTTTGAAGCAATGTGGAGACAAGAAACGCCTCTGAGTGTTTTTAAAACATAAAAAAAAAATAGATAAAACTACATGTAAGGTCTGAAAAGCCTAAAATATCTTATGGCATACTAATAACATGTTTTGCTATAATTGTGACCACAGGCCCATCACCAGGAGATTCTGTCCCAGCAGCAGGATCTGATCATGGCCACCCAGTCAGCTCAGGCTATGCTTGACAAGCAAGCCAATGTGCTGTCTCCACAGGAGAAGGAGGCTTTGCAGAAGAACATCCAAGAGCTAAAGGAGCGCTATGAGATGTCCCTGACTCAGGCTGAGCAGCAGATGAAGCAGGTGCAGGGTGTCCAGGAGGAGCTAAAGAAGTTCCAGGATGACTGTGAGGAGTTTGAAAGCTGGCTACACCAGGCTGAAGAAGAGATTGAGGAACTGGGTGCGCCTGCAAGCTCCCTAAATATCCTCAGTGATAACCTTCAGCGACAGAAAAACTTCTCAGAGGATGTGATTTCCCACAAAGGGGACCTTCGCTTCATCACTATTTCAGGACAGAAAGTATTGGATGTGGCTAAGGCGTTTGGATCGGCTGAACCGGCAGCTAAGAATCCGCTGCTGCATGTGGATACTTCAGGGACTTGTTCTGCTGTCAAGGATAAACTAGATTCAGCAGCCAGTCGATATAAAACACTACACTCACAGGTATTTAGTAGTCTGCGGCTGATCAGAATGGGCGTAATTGCTTATTCTTCCCACTGTGTGGCAGCATCTGTACTAATAAAAAATAAACACCAAAAAAAAAAAGTTTTAAATGGCAAATAATTTCTTTAAATGTACATAAAGAGAAGGTTAAGGATGATGTAGTTTAACATGAAGCAGATTTGCTGCACAGAGAGTTTAGAGCAATCCTAGTTGGGCTTTTATATACACAATATGCAGTTTGATTTATAATTTAAAGATAGAAGCACCTCTGGTTCACTTTTAGCTAAGCCTTAACTTTCACTGTGAAAATGATTGTTCTAGATCAAGATCTTGTGGTCAATTATTTTTGCTATTATTATTTTTTTAAACAACCAAAGTGAATCTATTTTTCTTTTGTCACAGTGCAATCTGCTTGGCAACAACCTCAAAGACGTGGTTGACAAGTACAAAAAGTATGACGACTCAAGCACGGGTCTTTTGAAGTGGCTCAACAGCTCAGAGGAGGAGGCGATAAAGCAGCAATCAGAGGCCATAGCAGCTGACCCTCAAACGCTACAGAAACAGCTGGAGGACACCAAGGCAAGAACCACAACAGGAAGCTGAACTAATTAGGCCTATAAGCTTAAAGTCAAGTCAAGAACTTTGTGTTGAAAAGCCGAAATTTGTTTCGCTCTGTGGTATTTTTTTCTTTAATCTCATTGTTATCGCTTTATCAAGGTCAAAGAGAATTCACGTGAAAAGATACTTTTAGAGACTTTTCATATTGTTGTGAGTTGTTGCTTTTTTTTGTTTTTTGTTGAGCTTCTTTACCATGTGACTAAATTTATCCTCATTATAGCTTTCATCAACTGTAAAGGTCAGGAGCGATCCAAGCACAGACAGAAGGAATAGCCTTGTTTAGACGTGACATGCTCTTGGAGTTATAAGGGTTATAAGGGCAATAGACCTTGCCTCACCATATACAGTGTTTCCACTGACTTAAGCGTAACAAAGTTATTTTTAGCTTTGCGTTTAAACTCAAACCCACATGTGAATAGTTTCACTCTGGTCATTTGTAGCGTGCATACTCCTACGAGAAGATAACGAACTGGGCTGACAGAGCTGTCTCTGTCAAGGCTTTGGCTGCAGCTAGTTTCAACATTTCTCTGTAGCGAGGTAGTGACTTACAGGATAAATATGCACAGATAAGAGCTGCCTGTGAGCCAACCAAGAAACACAGTACTTTGGGCTTGGACTTGAAATCACTGCAGAAATTCGAAGCACTACTGTAAGAGTAATAGTGAAGTCCGATAGATAGATTCAACTAACCAATATTAAACCCAGGCATGATCGCTCTGAGGTTATTATCATCAAGTATGCTGTATAAAAAGTATAGACTTTGTAGAATCAGAGCATGTATTTATGAGGATTTGTTTTCTTAACTTTCTTTCTTAACTTTCTTCTCCAGGCTTTACAAGGTCAGATGATGGGACACCAAACTGCTCTTGATTCTTTACGTAAAACAGCTGAGTCTTTAATAACATCTGAAGGTGACCTGCTGAGCAATCCAGATGAGATCCAGGAGACAGTAGGTGAGACAAATAAAAGTCAGCTGCACAGCTTGATCTGTATACCTAATGGCTCAATTTCCCACACAGACATTAAGCCCAGTGTCCTAGACTATAAACTTTTTTAATGAAAGTTTAATTTATCAAGCTAGGTTGGTGTCAACACACCACAAAGAGTTCACCATTACTTTACTACAACAGAAAAACGTTATCAGTGTGATTCATGGCTTTTGATTCATTTGTGTTGATTTTCCCCAGTTATTGGTTTCTTGGCCTGTTCTTAAAAATGCTGTTACCTCAACCAAAAAGCTAATGGATGTCCTTTGCCAACATTATAGCCTAAACAAACTCATAAAAGCCAAATATGTTTCTGCCTTAGTTTGAAATGTTTACCTTATGGTGTGTTCCAGACAGCGAGGCATGATCCTGCTTTAAGCAGAACCTGATTTGTTTCCGTGCGTTTCAGATGACATAGTGGAGCGTTACGACAACCTTTCCAAGTCTGTAAGCGATCGAAATGAGAAGCTGCAGATCACGCTGACTCGCTCTATGAGTGTACAGGATGGCTTGGATGAGATGATGGGATGGATGGAGGGAGTGGAGGCCAGTGTGGAAGAAAAAAGGCAAATAACCTTGGACTCTGCATCTCTTGGAGGCATCCTGAGCAAAGAAGCAGTATGTCTTTTTTGTCAACATTTCAGCACTCTAATAACGCTAAAGTTTTGTACCAGCTTCATATTTATTTTAATTATCTAATAAAACTTTACTGTTTTCAATCTTTTTCTTGTTTTAAGGCTTTAGAGCAGGACATAGCAAGTCGCCAGAGCAGCATCTCAGCCATGAAAGCCAAGGTGAAGAAGTTTGTGGAGACGGCTGATCCCTCTGCTGCCGCGCTTCTGCAGTCTAAGATGGACTCTCTCTCCCAGCGCTTCTCTGATGCGTGTGATCAGCACAGGCAAAAAATTGCTACTCTGGAGCAACTGAAAGAAAAGGTAGAGCAGTTTGAGAATGTAGCCGAAAAAGTCCAGCAGTTTGTTGTGAAGCGCTCACAGGACCTGCACGAAACAGACGGCCCAGGGAAAACTTTCAGTGAACTGTCTCAGCTGATGCAGGTGTGTTTAAAAATTGTGACTATTTTCTCAGTAATGTAATTTCATAATGCACGGATTAGCTGACAGATGATATTTCTCTGCAGCACACCAAAGCTGAGATGGCTGAATATGCTGGTGATTTGGAGAAGCTGCAGACTCTGTCCAAGGAGCTGTCTGAAATAAGCCCTGATGGAGACAAAGCCCAAATTCAGAGCAAGATGGATAATCTCTCAAACGTTTTCAGCACCTTTAAAGACACCATTAAAGAAAAGTAAGTCTGGAAGAACAGGGTTTTGCTATTTTTAACTGTTAATTGTATGTCCCTTTCCTTAACTTTAGTATTTGTGCATTGTTCGTAATAATAAGCTCTGACTGATTCCTCACGTCTGCTTGTAGGGAAGAGGAACTGTCATCTTGTCAGGACCAGATGGGAGAATTCAGATCTGCAGCTAGCATTCTCACTAAGTGGCTGGAGGAGACTAATGACAAAGTACCTGCAGATCAGCCAAGCAGCAGTGAGAAAACTCTGGAGAACGACCTGCAGATGGTTACCGTGAGTCATGAGATAAATACAAAGTATATTTTAGAGACAGTGTTATTTTTATATGTGTTTTATCTTACTACACTTAAGGCGCTGGAACAGAAGCCAGTGCTGTTTACACCTGACACAGCAGTTTGGAATTCATGGGTTTCGCAATAGATAGTCACTGCATTTTAGTAGATTATAGTCCCAGCCTCCTTAAACTCACCACTATCCAAATCTGCTTACTCTGCCAGCTAATGACAGGACCAGCTGTCATTAGCTGGTCCTGTCATTGGTGTCTATACAGGATATATCTGGGAGTGAAACAGTGTGATGTCCAGCAGAGAGACTGTTTTCTTCACAGTGTCTTACTGAAAAGATCGCAGAAGTAGATCCTGAATCTATCTTGCACAATTTCAGTTCCACTTTTTATGCTTCTTTAACTTAATTTTATTTTTATTTATCACTGTTCTCACAGTATAAGGACATTAGTATGCACCTTTGGCACTTTACTTTAACTATGTAGTTTATTTATTCTAGACTGTTCTATTTTTGATTATGTGTTCTACTGCTATAACACTATCTATCTATCTATCTATCTATCTATCTATCTATCTATCTATCTATCTATCTATCTATCTATCTATCTATCTATCTATCTATCTATCTATCTATCTGAGTAAAGAATTAATGATTCTTGTTTACTTTTCAGAGATCATCTTTTGATTTCTTATCTTGTGAACACGCACTGGACGTTCATTCTTCTAAATGTTTTATCAGGGATTACTAGATGAATGGACATCCAAAGACCCTGCTGTCCAGGACCTGAACGCTAAAGGATCAACGCTGTGCAACTTGATTACTTTCCTCACATCACCTGCCAAGACAAAGGCTCCCAACAAGTCGGGTAAACATCAGCACACTTAGACTCATATACACGAGTCGTCAAAGAGAATCAGATGGGTATAGTTTGGGTTGCCTGCTGAGTGTTGTTTAATCACTAACTGTTAAAGGTCATTGAAGGAGCTGGTATCATGAGTCCTAGTCCATCTGCTTGTTCCTAACATAAGCTTTGTTTTATGTTTTTGCATCAGCTCTTACTAATGGTGACGGTCCAGCAAGCCATACCTACCTAACCAACAAAGGTAATGAAGTGTGTATGCGAATGCTGCTTTGTCATCACAGTGTATGTGGTGCATGCTGCATAAATAACCTCTAAGTACCTTCAGATTACAACTATTAGTTAAAGAAAAAAGACAATAAGAAATGTCCTCATATTCTGAATATACTGTGCTATAACATATACCATAATGCTAATGTATAAATCTTACTATCATTATTATCTCATTCTGACTATAAACATCTGTAAAAAAAAAAATTATAACAGTGAAATTATTTTTCATATCCTTCAGAGCTGATGGTTATTCAGCAGAACATGTCTTTCATCAATGAGGGGTACACGGACCTTGGAGAAACACTGAAGAGTCGCGCAGCACAGCTGAGTAGTTTGTTGCAGGAGGTGAAAGAGGCCCAGAAACAAACAGATGACATGATGCTATGGCTGAAAGACATGAAAAAGACCGCACAATCCTGGAACAATGCAGCCACAGAGAAAGACTCCGTGAAAACACAGCTTGAACAGCAGAAGGTACAAAAGGTGTTGCTGCTCTCTAGGTGGAGTGTTACATTTAAGTATATAACAAAACTGCATGTGGTTCTTACTGTGGATAAGATATAGGACAATCGTAAAAGAAATCATTAGGTATTTATGATTTGTTTTGCTCTTTCAGGCATTTGAAGATAACATGAAGCAAAAACAAGAGGCGCTTCACAAGCTCAGAGAGAAGCTCCTTAACTTGATTAAGACTCATCCAAACTCACCCGAGGCGGCAAAATGGAAGCAGATGCTGGGAGAAATAGGTATGGTCCATGGTGTTGGCTTCAAATGGCCCCGTATTGTTTATGTCTATGTGTCTATGTTGACTTCTAAAGCTGCATATCATAAATTCATTTATCAAAGTGTGAGCCTACCTCAGTCCCTTCCCCCTGGTACACTGCTTAAATTAACACATGTGTTGTGCCAGATTCTGAATAGGTGGGAGGCTTGCTAGGAGAACAGTGGGACAGAGGACATAAAGGTGCTATTGTGCTGACTAATGAACATTGGTGTGATTGTTCTGTCCTCCTGTTCAGATGCTGCCTGGGCAGACATCAGTGGTTCTGTCGAGGAGAGGAAGCAGCACCTGGAGCAGTCCAATAAGAATCTGGACGTCTTCCAAACAACGGAGCAGCAGCTTGGTCAGTGGCTTTCAGAGAAGGAGCTGATGATGAGTGTCCTCGGACCCCTCTCGATAGACCCAAACATGCTTAAAATGCAGAAGCAACAAGTCCAGGTTAGAACGGCACCTTTGACACATTTTCACTAAGCTTTTCCTGAGGGTTTCTGAACCCCCTTTGTTCATCCTCATCTGGTTTTATTTCACTATCCAACAGATCCTCCAGAATGAGTTTAAGAGCCGCAAACCTCAATATGAACAACTCGAGGAAGCTGCCTCCGCCATCCTAAGATCATCAGGCAGCCAGGACCCTTCGAGTGGGAAGCTGGTGAAAGAGAAGCTTACTGCAGTCACTCAGAAGTGGGCAGGCCTCACAGGACAGCTTGACCAGCGCGACAGCCTCATTGATCAGGCAGTGGTGAAAACCGTGAAGTTTCAGGAGTTACTGAGGAGCCTCAGTAACACTGCCACTCAACTGGAGAGTCAGCTCACCAACCATCAGAGCCTCAGCACACAACCTGATGCTGTGAAGAAGCAGTTGGGAGATGCCCACAACATCTCAGCTCAGCTGCGAGAAGAGAGGAAGAAGCTGAAGGAGGCTGAGGCCATCAGTGAAGAGCTCACAGCAATGGTGACTGAGGACTACCTCAAAGCAGACCTCGCAAGGCAGCTGGAGAATGTTTGCAAGCCTTTTAAGCAGTTGGAAGAGAAAGCAGGTTAGACTTTTAAATAACTAACCCACTCATTTTTGTGATACGTTACTGAACCTGTAATTTTCCCACTGGATAAATTAGTGTCTTGCAAATTAAAAACTGTTCTTCTTTGAGTGTTCAAACTCCACATTAGACCCATTTAAACTTGGTTATGTTGTATGAAACTCACTTTATCACTGGTGTTGATCAACTTACTAAGTATGTTTCCCATATTTCTCTGTTCCAGCGAAAAGAATTGAACAGTTAAACTCCACCTTTGCCAGTTCTCAGCAATTTCAACAGACTTCCAAAGATTTGCAGTCATGGCTGGGTGAGAAGCTCCAGGACCAGTCGAAGCCCAGTCCCATCTCTGCTAAAGTGGAGGTTCTGCAACAAACTGTGGAGGAGCACAGTAAACTCCAGAAGGCGCTCATTGAACACAAGAAAGCTTTTAATACAATCATTGGAGAGGGAGAGATGCTTCTGCACAACATTGATGGTGCAGAGAAGTTAGCACTACAAGGTCAGCTCACTACCCTCTCATCCAACTGGGAGGAAGTGAAGAAGAGCTCCGCAGAGCAGGCTGACAAACTCCAAACTGCTCTGATGAGATTGCTGAAGTATCAGGAGCATGCGGAGAAGCTTAACTCTTGGATTCAGGAGTGTGAAGCTAGCGAGGGCCGAGTCAAGCTCACCGTTGATCCTGCTGCTGTGGAGACTTCCATTTCTCAGTTGAAAGCTCTTCAGAAGGATGTTGATAAGCACAGAGGGTTGGTGGAGCAGCTCAACACAGCTGCAGATAGCCTTCTTGAGGTAGCCAACACAGACACTGACGCTATAAAAGAGGAGAAGGCTAACACTGGCAAAAGAGTAGACAATATAGTGGAAAGTCTGCAGAGCAAAAAGGAGTCTCTAGAGAAGATCTTGCATACAGTAAAGGAATTTAATGATGCGTACAAAGAGGCAAAGACTCAGCTTGAGGGAGCTAACAAGCAAGTGGATGCATATGAAACACAGGGAGTTCAGGCGCACAGCAACAAGAGCCTAACCAACATGAAAGCCCAACACAAAAGTTTAGAGGCTGTGCAGAACCAAGTAGAGCATATGAAGGCCTTGGCCAAGGACCTTGTGGTGGACGTCCCAGATGCTGAAGGAGTGACAGACCTCTTACTACAGGCAGACAGCATAGAAAAAGACTACAGCTACCTTAACAAGAAACTGGAGAAGACATGTCAAGCATTGGAGGGTAAACTGCAGGGTATCGGACAGTTCCAAAACAACATTCGTGAGATGTTTGCACAGTTCACAGAGCTTGATGATGAGCTGGACAGCATGTCCCCGGTGGGTCTCAACTTGGACACTCTTAAAGAACAGCAGGACTGCATTCAGAGTTTTGTGATTAAGCTGCGGGAGCTCACGGCTAACACAGTCAATGCTGGAGACAGCTGTAAGAAGATGTTAGAGTCTGAACCTTCACCTGACCTTCTGGGTCTGAAGAGAGATCTGGATGCTCTGAGTAAGCAGTGTGGCAAACTGTTAGACAGAGCCAAAGGAAGAGAGATCCAGGTGCAGAGTACTCTCACAAAGCTAGAGGAGCTTTATGGTAAACTCCATCAAATGGAAGATAAACTGTGCAGAGCTGTGGAAAAGGAGGCATCTCAGGAGCCGGTCGGCATGGAAACAGATGTGATCAACCAGCAGCTGGAGGCTTTCAAGGTATCTTTGTCCTGATGAGGCTTTATTTTCATTTTGTTGCCTTATAATATGGTGTTTTTTAACACAGTGAACCACAGTATATCTGCACCTGTTTGGTTTTTGATCTTGAGGGATCAGAGTTGCTACAGTGGTAAAGCTCATGATCACTGTTGTGAAGAACTTTATACCTCCTCATACATCTAGCTTATTTCAAAAGTCGGTAATTTCCTGTGATCATAAAAAAAATCTCAGTTTTTGTGCGTTTGTAAGTCCTTGTTAAATTGATGTAGTTCACTGCATTTGAAGCTACAACACACATTCACTTTTTACTTGTGGAAAATCAAATATCTTATCATGTGTGCTATGTTTTTGCCAGTTTGTACTCTAACAATTTTGTTTCGGATGTAAGCCCCCCAAAATAAAACTGAAAGCTTAATATTTTCAAAGTAATTTCTAGGAACAATGAATATAATAAATTCCATGATATCTATAACAATATATAAATATATCTGATATTGCCACTAAAAATAATTTTTAAGCATTAAAGTAAAAATTTTCATCTGTCACTAGTGGATTAGGTGCTTTACAAAAAAATAAGTTAAGAATTATCTCGTTTTTTGCTGGACGTTTCTTCCTGTTAAAGGGGAGTTTTTTGTTTCCACTGTCGCCAGGTGCTTGCTCATAGAGGATCGTCTCATTGTGGTTTTCGTAGTTATTCTAAGGTATTTATCTTACAATATAGAGCACTTTGAGGCAACTGCAGTTGTGATCTGGCACTATATAAATACAATTTTATTTGATTGGAATACTGTTTTCATTTTAAGCCTAAATCTGGAATTTGTTAGGTTTTTTTCAAAACTTTTAAAGCCTTCAAATACAGGCTATGTACCCACAGAACCTTGCACAGGAGAAAATTATACCAGCACACTGAACACACAATCCTCTGGGGACTCCTGGTTCATTTGGGGCATCTGGTGTCAACAAAAGAGCTAGGGCTCCATATGCAATGATGGGGCAATAGGGAAGGGCCGTCACAGCCAGGTGGCTGCCAGCAGGGTGTTGCGTGATTTTTTGATGATGCTGAGCCTGCATCTTGCTCTCTTAACACTGATATAGTTGTTCCAAACCTTTGCAACCTGATCATCTGCAGCTCTAAGCTCGCAGTCGATGTCTGTTATTTTGACCCCTGTTGGTAAAGACATTGCTGTCATTTTTAAAATCCCCTGAATAATATAGTATTTGTTCTCGGTTAAGTATCCATAAAAAATTGGCAAAGTATTTTTAAATGCTAAATATAGTGTATTATATGGAGTCATTAGGTATTTTTCTGTAATGTCTCCACTTCAAAATATGAAACAGATTTTAACCCCACAGCCATCAGCCAATAACAGTGAGGTCAGCCCAATAAGCTTGTAAAATCCTTGTTGTTTTCCCTACATAAGTCATATTCATTCATCTTTGTCATATATACCTAATCTGTACAGCCTCTATTTTCCATCCACTGTTTAATTGACTACATGATTAAATCACCTTGATTATATTTGAAAAGTAAAACATAGCTGGATTATTTAAACTAGCTGCTTTGTAATTACAGGCTGTGCCAATGAATACTTGAATCCCAAAGGCTATAAATTCTTGATTTCAACTTTTGCCTGTAATTTTTGGATTCAGTGTGCAAAACTGATAGACTTAAACATATTGGCAGTTTTACAGACATAATGGTTTGTTTTGAAATAAATCTTCCTCTCACACATTGTTAACAAAATTGTGGGTCCCTTTGCTCGTATCAGTTGGGGATCAAACACGGGTTAGCCAGTACTAAGAATCACAGACAAATGCAAAATATTCTAAAAGCTCCTAAATTCCTGTGGATTCAAAAGCAGATTAACCTATATTTACTGTAGAGGTGCAATGATGAAGGCCTTCTTTATTTATAGTATTAGTATTTACCAAAAAAAACCCAAAACAATGTAAACAGCTGTGTATGGGCACACCACACAGGTCTGTCCTGATATGTAGGTCAAGGGATTGTTTTTTCTCAATTAATGGGGTGCTGCAGTCAAGCATACAACCCCCACAAGGGATGCTTGTATTAAAATATCATTGTGGTAGCAAGGTCGGAGGTGCCTGCTTCTAGTGTGGAGTTTGGTTTAAAGAGCTCGCAGGGTAGCTATTAACAAAGTGATTGATTCAAGTTGTTGCTAAGCAGCATTGTCACAGTGTTTCACCCCCCCAGTCTTTGTCTTATTGCCACTCTGGATTCAGAGGGCATACACAGCCTCAGCTGTCAGCGGAAAATCCTCTTTACACTCATTTGTAACAATATCAGGAGCATCAGGAGGGGACTGGTCCGGCACAGCAAATCAGTGTTGGACCTGAAGTTGTTTCTTTATTTAGCAGCAGTCTGGATAATTGTGTCATCTTCTTTTTTATATCCAGTGAATCAGGCTATTTTTTGCTGTTGGTTAAGTGGACTTTATTGGCAGCTAGTGAGCAAGAAATAAACAGAGAAAGACAGCACTTGGATTCCTCTCTTTCATGCGCTGTTACCATTTTAGGTCAAGTTTCGAATGAGACGTCTTCGACTCCATGTGTTTGCTGTTGTTTTGGAGCTTGGAAGCCCCGGTGTATGCACTGTATATCTTTATGTGCACCCAAGGTCATGTTTTAGTGACTCAACTGTAGGAGGGGGGCTGGCATGGCAACGTTTTTTTGTCGAGACATTACATCAGTGTCTCTTGCAAATCAAGACACATTTCTACCTTCTGAATCACACTGTAGCTACTCCAAGTCATTGAAGCTGATGATAGTTGTGAAAAAGTGTCACTGGAGCCACATTATTCATTATTTACAAAGTCATGAGAAATTATTATTAATGTGAAACATGAAACCCCTGTGGGCCAGCCGAGTAGCGTAATGGAGTTGTTGAGTTTTTACTCATTAAAGGTTTCTAGTGTTGTTGAGACGATGCCAGCAGACATAAAGTTTAGATGTGATAGGATTTTAAAAACAAGACCCATGTAGTGTGAAAGCAGTCAGATGAGTGTGAGTGAAATGTTGTTTCAGGCCTCTTGTTCTTCAGGTGATCAGCTGACTTCATATCTAAATATGAGAGTGTCGTCTTGCTCAGAGAAAAACTGAAGTGGTCATAACAAGACTTTTAAAGCAAAAGTGCCAAGACTTTAGCTTTAAATATTTGTCTTTAATGATAGTAAAATGACTTAATTTTCGCTAATGGGTCATCTTAAGCTATAGTAAATTATCATGACATTTTTTTGTGATCAGTTAACCTATAATGAAATGATTCCTCATTCCTCAATATTTGTGTATAGGTTGGAAATTATGGTTGTCTTTTAGTATCCATGTAAACAAGTCATTTTATGACCTCTCCCCTCCAAGTTTCAGCTTTCAGGTCCTCCTAATTTTATTAAAAGTAACAACTCGATACAGAGCAACAACTGAGATTTGGTCATGCTTGTAGGGAGTGTACACAACTCCCTCGAAGACACACCACTCGCACTCTAACTAATGTTTGCTCATCTTTGGTGATATTAAAAAAAGAGCTTTATTCAGTTGAAAAAAAAAACTCTTCAACCTTTACTCCCCTCTCTACTTTTGGCCTTTAGTGCTTAAATAAAATGTAGTGTTCACAATTTATGAAAAGTTTGCCAGGTTTTAAAGTTATATGTAACTTACAAAGAGTGACAAAGAGACCCGTAGCAGCTGAAAAGGAAGAATAATTGGTATTCATATATTCAAATTTTCAGTCCTGGCTTCACACATGCTCGCTTTAAAATTCTGCTGTTTTATCCCTAACATCTTCCTCTTTCCGTCTCTGCTCAAGCACGCAGAACTGGAAACCGTGGTTTGCGTTGTTGAAATTCACGCTGAGCCGCCGCGGTGCTGACGATCCAGGAAACAAAAATAAACTCTTTTCATTATCTCCTCTCTATCCTGCTTTCTTCTCCTACCCCCGGTCAGTGGACATAAAAAGCCTCTTCATGCACTTGGCATAGCTGTCGGTGTTAAATTACCTGGGACCTGTGCCTCCCTCAGCATTCCACTGTAATTAACAATATCTGCGGGGTCCACAGCAACCGTCCACGAGAAGAAAGCAGATGAGAAAGCGAGAAAAGACGGAAAAAAAATGTGTATGTGTTTCAGCGTAGTGTGATGTCATCACAGTGAGAGCTGGTGCGTACTGCTTCCCCCTCTCATTCCCTCAGTCACTGAAGGGAGGAAAAAAGGGAAAAGTCTGTGTCTGTGAGTCTGTGTCATGATGCAAACGATGGGTTAGAAGTGAAGTCATATGGGCCGTGCGGACATAAGGGGGAATTAAACCGAGGAAAAAAAGGGTCATGTGTCCACCAATCAACATGTGCGGCTCAGAGCACAAAAGGAGTTGCGGCAGATGTTGTCTGAATAATGAGCGGGGGCGGGGCATGAAACCCTTTGCCAGGAGGGTGTCTGTCAGTGCGAGGGGAGCGATGGGAGAGGAAGGGCAGGCTTTTTTGTTTATCTAGGAGTACCAGCTCTCCTCAGAACTGCCTGCAGTTTGTAGTAGAGCCTGCTGGATTTGTCTCTGGATATTTTCACTTTGCACTGAGGATTTTCCTGAAATTTACATGGATGTTGTAAGGATTTCAGGAAAAGGGAAGCACTTTCTACCAGAGGAATAGTATTATGTATTTGGCAATACTTGGAGAAGAGCCCAGAGGAATATATTTTTGGAATAGGTGACTTTATTGAAAGACTGAACTTTCATTCCTTATATGGAATATAAAGTTGCTTTACAGTCCGAGCATTTTTGGGAGTTATTGTTTGAATATTTTTGTATTTCCAAAGCCTTTTGTTTTGAGGTTTGATCATCTTAATTGTGGATAAAAATTGTAATTTGAGAGAATATTTTATTTACAAAATAGTGGAAATGTTTTATATTCAGTTGTTCAATTCTAATTTAAGAGCAGACAAACAGTGTTATTTTGCACAGGGTTACTTCTCGTGTAAGTTGGCCACATGTTGGCTTGTTTTTAAACTACTCAGTATGCACTAAATTTATACCTCAAAGGATTTCAATACCTCCTTTATCTTTTCTTTGTTGTAAGCTGTGACGATTGTTTTAGCATGGGCAAGCCTCTGAGCAGACCAGATTGCCTCAGACAAAACCCTTCCTGTGTGGGGAAGGGGGAGGAGGAGGATATGAACATTGATGACTGCTATGTGCCCCAGAGATCCATTTATGACACCGTCCGGCTCAATGAGCAAATAGACTCGGGCTCTAAAGGTAGTCTTTCTTCCCGTCACTTCACAGGCAACCTGCCTTACACACATCGCACGTTAGACCTCAGCAGCCTGTGTGGAAACGGAGCTCTCACTCCTTCTAGCTCATTTGAGATCCAAACCAGAAAACCTGTCACGCTGGATGAGCGTGCTGTCTTTGATGGACTTAAGCTGAATGGGGACGTTATTAGGGTGAACGATACAGTAATGTTGAAGTCACGTCTGCAGGGAGGAGAGAAAAAGGACCATGGCGGTCATCATCGGCGGTCATGGCGGACTTTTGCCCCAACTAATTTGGGCGAATATGCAAGCCGCAGTGGAACAGTGAGCTCTGGTAGTGCGGAGAGGCCTGGCCTGATCAATGGCAGGAGAGGACAGAGTAGGACCAGCTCACTGACATCTGAAGAGGACTCGGGTTTGTACAGCCCTACTGTGGAGAGGGAGCGACATGGTCGTAGATCCCACATAAGAACAGGCCCTGGTACAAGAAGCTTCTCATCTTCCGAGGCAATGCATGCATCTGGTGACCTGAAAACAGGGCGATCGCTCAGTTCAGGGCAGGAGGACTTTCCTTTCTCGCCTGTGAGGGACAACCGATCTCTTTTCCACAGTGGCAGCTTGGTTCAGGGGACAGAATCGTGTGGGATCAAGGTTAATGAAAGGGATAACCTAAGCAATGGAGATTATAAGTCTTCCACAGGGAGGTCATCTTCAGGGTCAGCCTCCAGAGCTCAAAATGATACCTCTGGATGGCGTTCCAGGACTTTAACAGACTATGATGAGCTATCCACTGCTGAACTGTTAGAGGATGTGTCATCTCAGGATGACTGTGAGTTGGTTAGTGTGGTAGTGACACAGCCTGAGACTTACGGAAACTCTGTAACCCTACCCACGGAGAGCCGCCAGCAAACAAAACCCGGTACTGTGCAACAAGGGGCGTCCAAATACAGCATGGAGGAGCTGGAGGAGTTTCTGCAGTCACTGGAAGCCTGTCTGCCTAAAAGTGTACAGACATTCCAGCACGCAGGGGAGCAAGAGATCGAGGCCTTACTGAATGCCATTGCTGCGTGCCCCGAAATGGGCCCTATGGGCTTATTGACCCCACAGGTGGCCAAAATTAGTCTCTCCCTCCATTTCTGAACTTTTGACCACTATTATGCATCCCCGTAGATAAGTTTTTCCTGGCTGATGGATTGGTGTTTGTCTTACATATCTGATTACATGATGGGTGAATTAGGTTTTGCTCAGCAGCCAGACTGGAAGTCTGTGTACAGCTGGGATTTAACCATTAACCAAGCTGATGACTCTTTAACTGGTTAAACAGTTGATTGTGTTAGCTGGATTTTTAACAGTTAACCTAAAATGTTGATATGGCGATTGTGGTCTCCGGACATGAATAATAAAATAACTTACTGGCATTATGTGTTAAATTTATGAATTTTTTAATTAATTTATAAAACAGGGATGTTGTTGTAATTCACCTTCTCAAATTACAGATTTTTCAGATTCCAAATTGCAAATTGAATGAATTCATGGAAATTTATGTTCTTTCCATACACAAAATGCAAGTTTAATTGGATTTGTATGAATGTGATTTTTCAGGGCCACAAGAAATAACTTCCTGAGTATTAATGACATTGTATTTTGAGCAATTTTAAAATATTCATTATGATTTGTTCCATGTCTATTTAGGCTTTTCAGAAAGAGGACATTGATCCACTGCAGAATCAGCTTCAAGACATCAATTCCCTCGGGCAGGGGCTGATCCAGAATGCTGCTAAAGGCACCAGCACTAAGAAACTTGAGGACGACCTGGAAGGTGTCAACTCTAAGTGGAATACCCTCAACAAAAAGGTTACACGTGTTTGTGTTTTTTTTTCTGTTGTGAAAATATAAAGACTTGACCTTGGCCCTTAAACAGGTGACATCTATATTTACCATTTGGTCTGCAGATTGCTGAGCGTTCAGCCCAGCTGCACGAAGCACTCTTGCACTGTGGCCAGTTCCAGGATGCTCTGGAGTCCCTACTCAGCTGGTTGACTGACACAGAAGAGCTTGTGGCCAATCAAAAACCTCCGTCTGCTGAGTTCAAAGTGGTGAAGGCACAGATACAAGAGCAGAAGGTAAACCAGTGGTGCAATCACCGATTCAAACACAGCGAAAACACCATGAAGTCTATTTTACGCTAGCACTTCAATACTTCAAGTTTATTTAACATTGGCACCGCCATCAATTTCATTTAATTGGCATCAATTTCATTTAATTGGCATCAATTGTTAAAAACGAGTGTGGTACACAAAGCTTTGTGTTTAAAGAGCAATTTCTTTTTCTTGGGTAAATTTACTGTTTTTTCAAAATAAAGCAGTGAAAAGGCACCCAGTGACTCTCTTTCTTTGTCTGCCTTTGACAGCTCTTACAGAGACTGCTGGATGACCGAAAGCCGACAGTGGAGCTGATAAAAAAGGAGGGAGGGAAGGTTGCTGAACTGGCAGAGTCTGTGGATAAGGAGAAAGTGGCAAAAGAAATTGAATGCCTGGGACAGAGGTGGGACACGCTTCTCAAGAAGGCTGAAAACAGGTTAGTATAAACACTGCAATGTAAAACCAGAGACTGCATATAAAAGATGGGTGTACCTTCAATATTTAAAAGCGAAGGTGCATTCTTTCTAATGACCAGTAGGAGTAAGTCTGTTGTTTTGGTATGATTTCATTCTCCAGGCACAAACAACTAGAGAGCATCTTAGTGGTGACTCAGCAGTTCCACGAGACCCTGGAGCCCCTGAGCGAGTGGCTGTCAGCCACAGAGAAACACCTCGCCAACTCTGAGCCAATAGGCACTGAGACTTCTAAGCTGGAATATCAGATATCTCAACACAAGGTAATAGCCATCATTTTCATTTGTTTTCATGCTTTATACTTAACTGTCAGTTAAGTTCAGTTCAGTTTTATTCATTTTTCTTGTTACTTTAAGTTTGCGCTTCTCATTATTTTCCATTCATCTTTTTAAATTTCAGTTTAATATTTTTTATCACATGTTTTTTTGTTTGTTTGTCATATTTTCTTGGTCCATTTCCCATCCCCTGCCGCCAGGCCTTAGAGGAGGAGATTATGAATCACAGTAAAGACCTGTTACAGGCTGTCAGTCTTGGCCAAATGCTCAAAACCGTGAGCTCAGTGGACGATAAGGAGTTTGTTCAGTCTAAACTGGACACAACTCAGGCCAGTTACATAGAGCTCCAGGAGCGATGCAGGAGGAAAGCTGAGATGCTTCAGCAAGCTCTGGCAAATGCCCAGCTGTTTGGAGAGGATGAAGTGGCTCTCATGAACTGGCTCAACGAGGTGCACACAAGGCTGAGTGAAGTGTCGGTGGAAGACTACAGACTAGAGGTTCTTGAAAAGCAGCTGGCAGACCAACGGGTATACACTCCTCCTCAGGCCACACAATTATAGCTCTTTCATTTAAGTTGCATCAATCATGTTTCAGTTTATTTTGCATTTTTGTGTGTCACCATAGGAACATTTCTTGTTACTCTCAGTGACTCTCTGAAGTCGTGTTTTACTTTTCAGGCACTGCAAAGTGATATTGGCTTAAGGAAAAAGAATGTTGACCAAGCCATCTCCAATGGGGTAGAGCTACTGAAGCAAACAACAGGCATGTCTTCATTTATCAGTGTAGCAAACAGTTTTGTCTCTGTACTACTCATCATAAGGTTTATTGCCTATTTATTGAGCAGGAATTATTATTTTTTGCATGAATTAAGTTGTTTTCACATCTATGAACTTCTTTAAAGAAATGTATAGAAAATGTCTTTTTTTTTTTTGCTGATAGTTGAATAACACCTGTCTGGTGAATGGGATAAATATTTATTTATTGCTAGCAGCCAGTTAGCTTAGCTTAGCATAACAGAAACACTCATACATGGTAACTGCTAGCCACTGTCTATGTAATATATATTTCCATCTGAATATATATTTTGTAACAATAAGTGAGCCTTGGTTGTGCAAATAAGCAAGCCTTGTTACTTTTGGACTGGGGCAGGCAAACCTAAGGTAATGGGTATAACCCCTGTTCTCCGGTTTGCATAACACAGAGCAAATACAGTGAAAAACAACTCCTTCTATGTTTGCAGCCTTTGTGATCAGTTAAGCTAACCCTCTGCTAGATGTATGTAGATTTATTATGTAGATTGTAAATAACATTGTGTAGGACGCATGCTTATTCTTTTCCATTAAGCTCATGAGCTTTGGCCCAGAGTTCAGCTAGCAGGAAACTGTTAGCATAAGGTACCTATATATTAGAGCAAAAGAAGCATATGACACTGAACATTATTATTTACTTTCTGTCTGTAGGTGATGAGGTGATCGTTATCCAAGGCAAACTGGATGGAATAAAAACAAAATATGCTGAGATAAACTCTATGAGTGACAGTGTTTTAAAGACATTTGAGCAGGTTTTGAGTCTGTCTTCTAAGCTGCAGCATACTCACACGGATCTGAGCTCATGGCTAGATAAAGCAGAGGCTGAGATTAACAGCTTTGCTCATCAGGAGCCAGTCGGCGAGCAGCTGATTCATTCACAAAGCAGGCAGAAGGTAAGGATTACTTCAAGTTAGTGCAAAACGTTGTAATTGTATTTATGCAATGCATGTATTACTTATGAATTGGTGCTTTCTGTTCAGGCCATGCTGAAAGAGATCAAAGACCAAAAACCAGTGTTGGACCAGCTGAATGAGTTGAGCGGTTCACTCTTGGATTTGATCCCCTGGCACACTCGTGAGAGTTTAGACAAACTCGTGTCTGAGGATAATGAGAGGTACAGAGCTGCCTATGACACTTTGACCCAGAAGGTCGACCAGATCAATGCTGACATACTCAAGTCACAACAGGTAAACCAGATAACTTAATGCACTGGCTTTTATTCTCATTCGGCCGTGTCACTCTCTTTTCTTTTAAATTTATCGCTTCTTTACTTGTTTCCAGTTTGAACAGGCCGCAGACAATGAACTCTCCTGGCTGACTGACGCTGAGAGGAAACTGCTATTGATGGGTGAGATCAGGCTGGAGCAGGACCAAACCACAGCTCAGCTCCAAGCACAGAAGGTTAGCCGTGTGTCTCTGTGTGTGTGTGTGTACAGATCTCCATTTAAACAAATTAGAGTAAACACAGTGGTTTCTTTTGTTGACATACAGCCAAACTCACTCTACTGGTTTTACAGATTTTCTCCATGGACATCATGAGACACAAAGATGCTGTAGATGAGATTGTGAAAACAGGAAAGGCCATCATGAGCAGCAAAAACCCAGAGGAGAAAGAAGTCTTAAAGGTAAGAAAATATATTTCTAATTTCAGACATTTTTCAGCAAGAAAATGGACAGAAATTTAAAAAATTCTTCTTGGGTTTCAATCAGGCCAAGACACAGACTCTCCTCGAGAAGTATGGCGTCGTCAGTCAGCTGAATTCAGAGCGCTGTCTGCAGCTGGAGCGAGCCCAGTCTCTGGCCACTCAGTTCTGGGAGACCTACGAGGAGCTGTGGCCATGGCTTCAGGAAACTTTAAGCACCTTCAGCCAGTTGTCCCCGCCTGCCATTGAGTACGATACGCTCAGGCAGCAACAAGAGGACCTCAGGGTAAGCAACCAATGTGTGCTGATGCTCAACACAAAACATTTAGGCAAATGATTAAAAACTAAACTGATCATGTCACATCCTCTCCAGCAAATGCGGGAACTGATTGCAGAGCACAAGCCCCATATTGACAAGATGAATAAAACTGGTCCTCAGTTACTTGAACTCAGCCCAGTGGAGGGTGAGCCCATCAGAGAGAAATACACAGTTACTGACCAACTTTACACCAAACTGAAAGCTGATGTCAAACAGAGAGCTGCCACTTTGGATGAAGCCATCTCAAAATCCACTCAGGTAAGCAGTAGCTGTTTATTAGGTTTGATTATTTTATAATATATGATTATTTTAAATGATTAAGTTGATCGTTGTGATATCTGGTGCAAAATTAAAATAAAACAGAGCTGAATTTATTGTATTTATTTTTTTAATTTTATTTTAGCTAAAACAATGAATCAAACATAAACATCAAAATTACCTTGGCTGTTAATTGCCTATTCGGTTAGCTGACTAGCTTTTATATTTTTGAATGTGTGCAAATTTGTCAAAGTAAAAAATAATTTTGCAGATGTGATCTTGCCTTTTCATAATAAAAATCTTCCCGGCTGTATTTATTCATATTACTTTATAAATTATATATGCAAACTGAGGTGTTTTCTTTCCTCAGTTCCATGATAAAATTGATCCCATGCTGGAATCGCTGGAACGGATCGCTGAACGCCTCCACCAGCCTCCATCCATCTCAGTGGAGGTGGACAAGATCAAGGAGCAGATTACTGAAAATAAGACGGTCTCTATGGATTTGGAGAAGCTGCAGCCGTCTTATGAGACACTGAAGCAACGAGGTGAAGAGATGATCGCACGATCTGAAGGCACAGACAAGGACCTGTCTGCCAAAGGTGTTGTATAGATATGCTTTCAGTCATTTTATCCATTTATTTCTTTGTTTTCTTTTTAGCAGTCCATATTTTATTTGTTTTAAAGCAAAGCAGTTCTAACAGTCCAACAAGAAAGTCATGTGGAAGATTTTTCTTTGCCTTATTTTGAATTCATCCTAATTGTGACTTTTTCTCTGTACAAGCTGTGCAAGACAAACTGGACCGCATGGTTTTCCTGTGGAACGACATCCAGGCATTAGTGGAAGAGAGGGAGGCAAAGCTGCTGGATGTGATGGACCTCGCAGACAAGTTCTGGTGTGACCACACTGCCCTTATCGTCACCATTAAAGACAGCCATGACCTGCTGAGGGAGCTGGAGGAGCCCGGAGTCGATCCTTCAGTCGTCAAACAGCAGCAGGAATTTGTGGAGGTGAATAAAAAGCCTATTACTTGTGATCATTAACAAATGGATATTGAAGAGAGGTGGTGCACTTTCATTATTAAATGATAAAAAAAAACAATACATCTGTACAGGGATTTAAGGAGGAGATTGATGGGCTGCAGGAGGAACTTGATGGGGTTCGAAACCAGGGTGCAGAGCTCATGACTGCCTGTGGGGAACCCGATAAACCTGTGATAAAGAAGAGCTTGGATGAAGTAATGGACTGCGCTGACAAGCACTCACTCTAGAGGTTTTGCCTACAAGATAATCTTGCTAAAATATTTGTGTTATTTTTTCAGGTGAATACAGCGTGGGAGAATCTCAATAAGACATGGAAGGAGAGAGGAGAGAGACTGGAAGAAGCCATGCAAGCTGCCGTGCAGTTTCAAGATGGCCTGCAGGTGCTTCGATCACTGACTCAAGAGAAACATAATAAGAAAATTAAAGGGTTTAGAATATTTTAAAAGTTTTGTAATAGTAGATCTTTTCCAAAACTTCCCAGTCATGGTTCTCGTGGTTTTTAACTTTATGTTATGTTTTTTTTATTGTTTTTATTCATTACCTCTTGGAAGCCTAGGAGTAACCCTTGAAGATCTTTTTCTGAAGTGGAGTTTCTCTCTAATATCAGGCCCACTTATAGAACAAAATGCTGGGCATGCATAAGAAGTTAATAAGGGTGGTCTCTGCCTGTGTAGCTGTCCTTGGAAAAACATGGAAACTGTTCTAAGGGTCATCAGACCACATCTTTATTAATACATATATATATATATATATATATATATATATATATATATATATATATATATATATATATATATATATAAATATATTTTTTTTTTTTATTTTTTTTTTTATTATTCTGTTTTTTTT
>VOQK01000855.1:25141-36421 GCA_015052645.1 Benitochromis conjunctus | reverse complement strand
GTCCAGCGCTGGAGAGGAAGCTTCTAGTCTGCAGAGCAAACTGGAGAATCTGAACCAGCGGTGGAAAGCCATCCTGGAAAAGACAGAGCAGAGGAAGCAACAGCTGGAAAGCTCTCTGCTTCAGGTATAAAAAAAGGTTAACCGTTAACCTGTGTCTTATTTCTTGTTAAATTATAGAGAAAACGTTTGTTAGGTCGAAGTCATAAAGCTCTGTAGGGAGGAGAGATTTCTATCCCGACCCCCTTCTTATTATTTGATTTGCATCCTGAAAGCTTAAGTAAATCATTCTATTGTTTTCACTTTAGGGTTGTAATTCATTATGAAACAGGCTTATAAATACCTAGTTAAATGTATCCAAGGAATTAAAAACTCACACATCCTCCTCTCTGAATCACAGGTTGCTAATAGCGAGTGTGTGAGGCACCTTTTGTCCTGACTCAGGTTGAATTGTGTTGCAGGCTCAGGGTTTCCATGGTGAGATAGAAGACATGCAGCAGTGGCTGAAAGACACAGAACGTCAGCTGTTGGCATCAAAGGCTGTGGGAGGCTTACCAGACACGGCCCGGGAGCAGCTTAACGCCCATCTGGTATGTGTTTAACAATATGAGAGGCTGCATACAGATGGCAGACTTGGGAGGAGGTGACTCTGTCTTTTCTGTGTTTTATCTGAAGTGTGAAAATTAAATGACGCTACAAAATACACTACTCTCATTGCCCTGCAGACTGTGATAAAAAAAAAGGCTCTTTAAGTGTTTCTAATTGATTCATGCGTGTCTGACTATAATGAATTTAGGAATGTTTTCCTGCTTTGTCTTCCTACTTTGTAATGGAGACACTTTCACAGCGAACTCTCCCTAAAGAGGCAGCAGTGGTGACTGTTCAGGGAACTGAAAACAGACGGATTACTTATATCAAATTAGTAACATTATCCTGTTCAAATGTTTGTGAGAACCAACCATTCTGAGAGGCTCAGCATGCCTCACCGTGCTCATTCTTTAACCATTTTTAGACTACATTTGGACTAGCGACTGACAAATTCATCCCATCGAACACTGCAGAAATCCAAAAGTAACAGCAGATCGGTCTTTAACTGTAATTCAGCCTGTTTGACAAAACCATCACTCTCCTCATGCCTCTGTGTGTTTTTTTTTTCCCTCACAGGAGTTGTGTTCTGCCTTTGAGGCCAAAGAGGAACTGTATCGGGAGCTCCTGAACAAGGGTCACCAACTGCTAACGATGATGCCTGAGGGTCCAGACAGCAACACGGAGCAGGACCTCGCCAACTTGAAGGAAAAGTGGGAAGCGGTGCAAGCGAAGGTCGCTGAAAGAAAGGTAGGGGATTGACTAAACGGCTTTCACTGCCCTTAGCTTGATGACTCAGGATTTCAGGTTAAGGGATCGCTGACACACACTTGAGCCATGACTGTGCGGTTGAAAGCCTCTAATCCCGGTGCCGATAACCAATGGTGTAAAGACAGAGTGCTGGCGAGGACACACAGGATGCGGTTACACTGTAGATCAGAGTGGAACAACACTGGTGTCATATGTTTCCATAGTGTAGAGTTGACAACACATCAGCTAATATTTAAGCCAAAAGTCATCATTCACTTTTTTTCTTTCTGGTTTTGTTGCTAAAATGTATAAAACGCCACCACTGCTCTCAGATATGACGCCCCTCATTTTAGCTGCTTCAACTTTTGCTGTAACATCTTTCTTTTGGATCCTATTTACTTGGGCCCTCTTCCCAGGAAATCAAAGTCTGTTAAATCTTAGCGCTGGTCAGAGCTGCTGGCCAAACTCTCTACAGCCTTCCCTGTGATACCTCTGCAGTCAAGTGGCTTATTTTTCTGTAGGACGTATGTGCTGCTAAAATACAATTCCATATTTAGCAAGACACTGAACATGACCCAAAATAAATGGGAAAAACACATCAGCAGCCGTAACTCTCACCGGGTTTGTAATGTCATTAGCACAGCATTTACTGCCATGTGATGACCCTGAGCCACCGGCCTCAGCTGTGCAAAACGGATGTTTTTCAGTGATCGAGTGGCTGTTTCCTTTACTCAATTAAAACCTCATGATGCCTCAGCCATCAGTCCCCTCCAGAGATATTAACTTCCTCTCTTTAAATAGAGGTCATGTTTGGCACTGTTCAAGTGCAATTGTCCCCCCCACAGTCCCCTCTTTATCTGTTGCTATAACAACCAGAGATACTTTACACCGCTAAACAATGTACATGTGTTATAAACAGGATAGCGCTCTTTGATTTTTGTCCAGTCTTCATTTTTTTTTTATGTTTCGTATCCACAGGTGAAACTAGAAGACGCTTTGACTGTGGCCACAGATTTCCACAACTCCCTCCAAGATTTCATCAACTGGCTAACCCAAGCAGAGCAGACGCTGAACACGGTTTCCCCTGCTTCCCTCATACTGGAGACCATCATGTTTCAGATAGATGAGCATAAGGTACGTGTTTGCACGTGGAGGACAGTTGCACAGCCTGTGGATGCCAGGTTAAGGCCTTCTAGTCCAACTTTAGACGTTACTGCGGTAATGTCTTGTATTCTTATTGAGTCAGTGAGAAATTAAAATTATTAGTAGCACGATTACCGGTTCATGATTACCAGCTCATCATTCTGCTTTGTCCTTAAGCCAACAATGACTTAATGGCATCTTTATTATCCTTGAGAACAGAGCTCATTAGCACATGACTTACATTTCCTCTGCTGTCAGTTGAAAAGCCTTTATTCCTTTTTTAATGTTAGAACATCTGGCCTGAATCCTTTCCCTTTCTCCCTTGCACTGTGCAGATGTTTGTGACAGAGGTAAACTCCCACAGAGAACACATTATTGAACTGGACAAGACGGGCACACATCTGAAGTACTTCAGCCAGAAACAGGATGTGGTCCTGATAAAGAACCTGCTGCTCAGCGTGCAAGGGCGCTGGGAGAAGCTGGTGCAGAGATCTGTGGAGCGGGGTCGTCTACTGGACGACGCCAGGAAGAGGGCGAAGCAGGTACTGTTTTGTGAATATTTATGCTGAGTTTGAACAGGCATGACATCAGGACTTTTTATTATCATTGGAAAACTCTGGAAATAGAATATTAAACCTGTTTCTTATTCTTTCTGCAGCCTATTACAGCATTTTCTTTATTATAGGCCCCTTCTTCTCCAATCATGCTAACATTAAGCAGGGCTCTGTTATCAATCCAGTGAACTCATACCTGTTTAAAAAATGCTTTACACTGTTTTTTCTTCTTTAATTTTTCATTAGTTCCATGAAAATTTCAATAAACTGATGGAGTGGTTAGATGAATCTGAGAAGACTCTGGACTCTGAAGTGGAAATTGCCAATGATCCTGATAAAATCAAGACGCAGCTGGCACAGCACAAGGTAACTGAGAGAAAAATGTGTTAAACAGAAATATCTTATTCCAAAGTCAGAAATATCGAATGTACGAGAGCTGGAATTAAAAAATAGGAGCTATTATTTGAAATGACAGAGTCTATAGAATCCATGTGCTTATATTGCTGTTGTCTATTGTTGTGTTTGTGGTGTTATGCTGGGAGATTGTGCTAATCCCGTCATAATCCCTGAATGGACCAAATGTTTTAAGGCTGCCCTTGCTTTTGGATACATTAAATCTCTACGGAGCAAGAGCTCTTGAGTTTTGACCTCCTTTTTGTTTTACTGAAGACTGCATTCTTAATCACAAAAAGCACACACCACACGCAGATTAAGATACTGTTTGACATGCCAGTAGTAATAATAATGATAAGAAAATCTCTTGAGAAGATTTGCTGTTTCCATTTGAAGACAGAGGCATTATGAGTCCACTAAACCGGACCACTGGGGGGGGGGGTTGTGTATATTATTTATCCTTTTTTTTTCCCCCCATCGTGCAGGAGTTCCAGAAAGCTCTTGGCAGCAAACACTCTGTGTATGATACTACCACTCGAACAGGACGGGCCCTGAAAGACAAGACCTCTCTACAAGATGATAGACAGAAGCTGGACGACATGCTGAGTGAACTGAGGGACAAATGGGACACTGTTTGTGGGAAGTCAGTGGAAAGGTGAGGATGTTCTCCCAGTGAGCACTGTATTTCATTCCACCGACCACCAGAATACTTGCAGTACAACCTCACTGTGAATATTTTGTTCTGTTCTGCAGACAAAACAAGCTGGAAGAGGCCTTGTTGTTCTCTGGCCAGTTTACAGACGCACTCCAGGCTCTTATTGACTGGTTGTACAGAGTGGAACCTCAGCTGGCTGAGGACCAGCCTGTACATGGAGACATAGACCTGGTTCTCAACCTGATAGACAACCACAAGGTAGAAAACAGCTCCATAACCGAAGACCCAGAATCCCTTTCTTTTGTTGATTGGCCCGTTTGTTGCTGACGTTAGTGGCAAAAATCCAGTGAAACCTTTCACTGCTGCAACGCCTAAACCTTTTATCATTCCTAACACGATACAAGATGAATGAATCTTAAACTAACACAGGGGATAGACAATACATTATAACAACAAAAGGGCAGGCATTGTATTACTTTCTCATTGAGAGTCAGTTTTTTGAGCAAAGGTTTGAAAATTGATGCTGGTGTGTTTTTCCTTACTCATTATTAATATTATTTTAAAAACATTCTTTTTGTAACCATTTTATTGAAGTAATAAGACAACAGATACTGAAAGCACCCAGTTTTATGCTTCTTGTCATTCGGCAAGCTATGAAATAGAGACAAAAAGGATGTTTTTTGAAATAATGCTTAAAATTAATTTAAAAATTTGTCATTTAAAAAACTGAACATTGTTAATATTTTGGCTGACTGTGTCCCCAAATGCGTTGTTACTGCAGGTTTTTCAGAAGGAGTTGGGAAAGCGGACAGTAAGCGTCCAGGCCCTCAAACGTTCAGCCAAGGAGCTGATTGAGAACACTCACGATGACTCCTCCTGGGTCAAAGTCCAGATGCAGGAGCTGAGCACGCGCTGGGAGACGGTGTGCAACCTGTCGGTGTCTAAGCAGGCCCGGCTGGAGCAGGCCCTGAGCCAGGTATTCCTGACAGTACTCCAAACAATCACAAGGAAGAAGGTAAGTAAAGTATATTAGCCTGACATATGCGTCTTCTCCCACTGCAGGCTGAAGAGTTTCACTCTGCTGTTCATATCCTGCTGGAGTGGCTAGCTGAGGCAGAGCAAAGTTTGCGCTTCCACGGCAGCTTGCCCGATGATGAAGAAGCTCTGCGTGTGCTTATCGAACAACACAAGGTAAGCAATGCAAATGATTCTGCTTTTTTGTTCATTTCAGAAAAAAAAAACTTTTATGTCTAACGTTCTTTCATATTTTTGTTGCTTTATTAAAGAAATAAAACACATTGCCAATACTTTGCTTGAAGAAACAGTTAGGATCCTGACTCTGTAATTGCAGCCTGTCTAAAAGTAGATGGCATGCTGCTTTCAGCACCAAAAATATTTTTCTTAACTCTGAGGTCATCTGATTAAAATTACTGGGCTCTGCTCCAGTTTTAAACCAAGTATGAGCAATAAAAAAAAGGTTTTGTTTTTATTTTTAGATAATCCAGTTCCAAATCCCAACGCTTTTTCAACTTTAACATTTTTTTAAAGGTGTTCATGAAAAAACTGGAAGAAAAGCGAGTGGCTCTAAATAAAGCGGCCAGTATGGGGGAGGCCATTCTCAGCATCTGCCATCCAGATTCTATTACAACCATCAAGCACTGGAACACCATCATTAAAGCCCGCTTTGAAGAGGTCAGTCCACTGTTTCATGCCTTCAGGTTTAACAGAACACCTTCTTTGACACCTGAAATTAAAATAAGGAAGAATTACTCAAATCATTCCAACAAGGGTTGGATCAGAAACTCTTTATAGCACTTAAAATATTAGAGAAAAAGTTACTATAGACAGTTATTATATAAAAACGTAATAATGATTCATCTTAGCAGGTAAACAAAAGCATGCTGTGTGGAGTTAACTCGATTTCAGTGTATCTGAAATGAATTTAGTAATTAGTAATATATGTGTAATGCTGCCGTTACACAGGTGCAGGCTTGGGCCAGACAGCACCAGCAGCGACTGGCCACAGCCCTCACTGAGCTGTTAGCTACTCAGGAGCTGCTGGAGAATCTTCTGACGTGGCTGCAGTGGGCTGAGACCAACCTCAACGACAAGGATAAGGAGCTGCTCCCTCAGGAGATCGAGGAGGTCAAAAACCTCATAGCAGAACACCAGGTAAATCAAAACAGCAAATAACAATAAATCTGATTTTATAACTTTCATTAAGATTTTAACTTTTTTTATTCCATATTTTAATGATTGCGTGGGCATTCAGTTAACAGTAGTTTACTGCTGCTCTGCCCCTGCAGGCATTCATGGAGGAAATGACCAGGAAGCAACCAGATGTTGACAAAATCACCAAGACACACAAAAGGAAGGCTGCTGCGGAGCCCCAGATCCAGTCTCAGATCCCCGTGTTGGACAAAGGAAGAACTGGAAGTATGTATCCCATCACTGTTCCTCATGTAGTATGACCCGAGCCATCTGGCCATGCGCTGAATCACTCCAGGGTGACACGACATCCCCAATTGCCCATTTTAGCACCTGGAATGATGTCAGTGTGAATGCATTCCTCTTGATTATATGGTGGAAAGACAGTCATTTTAAAGGTTTTTGTCTTTCCCTTACAGGAAAACGATCTCCCACGCAAACGATGTATGCGTCATCAACACAAGCGTCCATTGAAACAAAGAACCCACGGGTTAACCTGCTGGTGACCAAGTGGCAGCATGTGTGGCTGCTGGCTTTGGACAGAAGGAGAAAACTCAATGATGCTTTGGACAGACTGGAGGAGGTAATAATCTGCACACAGTTTTCTGCAAATATCTAGCTTTTTAGTTAGTAATGTTGACCTTTCTTTCCTTATCTGCTCAGCTAAAAGAATTCGCCAACTTTGACTTTGACGTGTGGCGGAAACGGTACATGCGCTGGATGAACCATAAAAAGTCTCGCGTCATGGACTTCTTCCGCCGCATTGACAAAGACCAAGACGGCAAAGTGACGCGACAGGAGTTCATAGAGGGCATTCTCTCCTCCAGTAAGTGTCAGACTCAAAGCTGAAAAGCATCTACACCGCTGAGCAAAATGCTCTTTCCGTAACACCCAGCGTCTCTTCAACAGAATTCCCAACAAGTCGTCTGGAGATGAGCGCTGTGGCAGACATCTTTGACAGAGACGGTGACGGCTACATTGACTACTACGAGTTTGTGGCAGCTCTACATCCCAACAAAGATGCTTACAAGCCACTAACAGATGCCGACAAAATTGAAGACGAGGTAATAAGAACGCCTCAGGCATTAATTTCCCATTTTCATATGTGAGGCATTGCTTAATTAAAAAAATGATGCGTTTGCAGGTCACGCGCCAAGTGGCGAAGTGCAAATGTCCGAAACGATTCCAGGTGGAGCAAATTGGTGCCAATAAATACCGGGTAAGCACATTTTTATGAGTTTGGCTTATCTAACAGCGAAACGCTCTTTACGTACTTTTTTAAGCAATACAAGCTGTGACATGGTTATGAAATATTTTAAAGTAACAGACTTTTCAGGGAAAACTCTCGTTAAAGGTAAGTGTTGAACTTGATGACAAAAGTGCTAATATGTGCTAACCTTTCTATATTTTTTTTATTGTTCCTCACATCACCAGTTCTACCTTGGAAATCAGGTACATCCTCTTTTCTTTCCCTCCTTCTTATCGAGCCTTGCGTCCTTTTTTCGTTTACCACGTTTGCTGTCCAATTAACACTTTCTGCCCAGATTTCTGGCTGATGTTCTCAGATGTTCTGGAACTCAGAAGTAGAAATAAAAAAAGTCTATGGCCCACTGATTTATTCTAACTTTATTTAACACTGGCCTAAGATGTGTGTTTGGTCGGAGAATTTATGGTAACTTCACACATAAATCTGATTTAAAATGAGTAAATGAAAGAAGCACGCTTTCAAGTTTTATGTCAGTCTGCGTTTATGTCCAATCTAAATTTGTTCTTTTCACATAGGTTTTGGGTTTTTCTTTTTACAATAAGACATATTTATGTGATAATTAGTGCAGTTTATGTTTATATAAATATTATATATATGTGTATATCTGCTTTTGAGTTTCAGAAAATGCAATATTGTCGTGCCAGTACCATTTCAGCCCATATTTTACTGGTTCATGGGCATAAATTCATCTGCTGGGCATACAATAATGCTTTCTGTGTGCTTGCCTTTGGTGCTTAAGTGTCATGGGAATGATTTACCTCAGCACTGGCTGCCACTGTTTATTACATTATTTGGGCAGCTTTGATGATTTCAATGAACACGTTGCTTTTCATTTCTCTTACTTTGTTACTACGTGCTGGCAATCTGCATGTTGGAAAAGGGTCATCACTGAGGGGTCAGTGAGAGGGGATAGGGGCATTAGTGATGCTTTATGAACTAGTTTGTATCAATGTTATCACACAACAATAAATTAAAAATAATTCTTTTGACAGTTTGGTCTGGTTCACTGCTTACATGACTCCTTAATCGGCGATGAGACAATAGCAAACAGGGAAAATCAAAATCTTACCCCCCACCTACACGTTGCAGTTTTGGAAAGCTGTATTCTGGTAAATGGTTATTCTTAAGCTGTTTCTCGTGCCTCTTTTTACTCCAGATCATCATCACCTTTAATGTATTTGATCACTAGACTCACCAAAATCATTAAATCATTATGATAATCATACAAGCGCAGGATTTTCTTTTATCAGTTAAAGAGATACCATATGATAATAGGAAGTTAGTGGACCGTCATCAGTGTTTGGTCATGTCTGCGTGTCACACTGTGGTGGTGGATTTAGACAGAAGTGATTTGAACCATTCCTCATGTGTGTCATTTGGAGCTAGCTGCATTGGATCTGCATCGGTGTCAATGCATCCTGAGTATCTGTAGCTGTAGAAAGTGCAGCAAAGTGCTGGACTGAATGTGTTGTTGATTTTGACAAAAAGCATGCACGCTGTTATTGCAAACTCTGTTTTTGTGCCTGATGCCCATGGTCTCATCCAACTGGCTGTCATGTGTGGTATCCCCTCCCCTCATTCTCCCCCATAACATGCTCAGTGTTCCTATGTCTGCTATGTGTGGTAGGTGAGATGAAGTCAAATGATTGCACACTAGGGCCCCCTGGTGGTGTAATCATGTGCCTTCAGTTATGGTGTTTTCTTCTTCACAGGCTCCTCCTGCAGTAAAAGTGGAGTCTTACACTGCTGAGATAAAGCCAGACACATAGACATTACAACCAGAAACCATAATTACACAGTGATCACTGAAATAAGAGAGACAAAAAGGCTGGTTAAGCTTGTAAAGCTGTGAAGTTTGATGTATTTGCTGCACGGCTTTACAGCATCTCATATTCAGTTGACTCTAAACAGCAGCAGGTATAAAGGTAGAGCCCGACTGATGATATGACTTTGAGGCTGATTCTGATATTTCTAATTAAAAATACTATTGAAGACGTATGGTTAAAAGAAAAAAGAAGCTATTTGCTAATCTGTCAGCATCGGCATTTATTGGGATTGATAAATGAAAATTAAAAAGTAAAAAAGAGACAAGAGAAATAACTATTCAACCATGTCACAAAAAGCTCTTTTTGCACATAATGTTGGATAATTTTTTTTATTGTCTTATTTACACAGACACCAATATTCTGTATGCAATATAAATCAATATCAACTAATAATTTTGACTCAGTTAAAAATCAGTCAGGCTCTACTTCAAATTGTAGTTTATAGTAAAAGAATGGATGACTATGAGGTAGAAGTAAAACAATAGCACACGCTTATAGAAAAAATAGTTGGATTGACCTTTGTGTAATTTGTGTTTTGTTGTGTCTGAGAATGAAAAGTTAATATTCATGTTTTTGTGTCTAAATCTTTTTGTGTTTATGATTGTATGTGTATGTGTACGTGTGTATGTGTACGTGTGTGTGTGTGTGTGTTTAAACCTGTAAAACATATAAGAGAAACCAGAGACAGATGTGAATCTTTTCCGACGGTTATTTTTGAAGCTCAATGAAATAATCTAGATGAAAGCCATCTGCTCCCCTACAATTAAAATAATTAGCTGGGATAAATGTAATTCTTCATTCCACTCTGGTTTCCAGTGTTGCACAGCTTCTAGTCTGCAGTGAGAGTGTGCTCACAGGAAGGTCAGGTTTTTCACACATTCCCCTCTCTATTTTCCTTCCCCCATCGCAGTTTGGAGACTCTCAGCAGCTTCGCCTTGTGAGAATTTTGCGCAGCACTGTGATGGTGCGGGTGGGAGGAGGCTGGATGGCACTGGACGAGTTTCTGGTGAAGAATGACCCCTGTCGAGGTGAGTTCAAAGGTTAACTTCGAGGAGTCACGATAAAATTTTGTTTAAAGGTCAGCTATTGTGTTGACTTTCACTTCCTTTGTTCGTGTGTGATGAAAGATCTCTTCATTAATCTTTTGATTACATATCACTGTTTTTTATTACCCACATATGGAGGATAACGATGATCTTGATTAAGATTATTGTGTATTCACTGATGTTAGCTCAGTTATTGAAATGTAACTACTGTCCAATGTCTATTTATATAGGCTCGTTTGAAATGGCAACTTACTTAACTTGACAATATAAATATATCACATATATCAATAATTCATGCAATGTATTATATTACATTACATTATATCTATACATAAAATAATGGAATTTTCTGAGGGTTCAAATTAGTTTATTTTCTTTTGTTCCCACTATTGCAACACTGAACGCCTGAATGAGATAACACAGCTAGGTTTAAATCATCTGTTAAAAATATATTTAATTTGTAAGCATATTTTTAGTAACAGTGCTGCCTGCATATATACGTATATATGCTTTGAGGCGACTGTTGTTGTGATTTGGCGCTATATAAATAAAACTGAATATACCCTAATGCGACCCACATTTAGCTTAGCTACTCCACATGTTTTTGCTAGCACCTGTATTAATGATCAACTTCTGTTTTTCCCACGAAACCCGCCTCCTGCTCGACATGAACATTTCTTCTAGTGCATCACCACGGGAGCAAAATGTTGCGCTCGGAATCAAACTCTTCAATTACTCAGTCTCCTATAGGTTGGCAAATCTCAAACTTTCTCACCTTGCTCCATGAACCCACCAGTGGTATGTGTGTCTGCACATCCGAGCTTGTGTTGGTCCTGGTGTGTGCCGTACTGTAGCT
>VOQK01000855.1:13679-25121 GCA_015052645.1 Benitochromis conjunctus | reverse complement strand
GTGTGAGCGCTCAGTGTGAAAGAATGGCAGGCTCCACCTGCAACCGACTGTCATTCAGCTGCAGCTGGTTTTCATGCATGCAGTTGTTTGTGTGAATCACATCACATTCGATCACTTCAGCACAATGAAACTGGCTCCTTGTACTCACCGCATGTGATAGGGAGCTCTGAGTCAAGCTTCTTTTTAAAGTTCAGGGTTTGAGTGGTGCTTATCTGACTGTATTTCCTGGTAATACAGGCTCCTTCATAGGGGAAATTTGTGACATTGCCTCTATGAAATACATGCCACAAAACCGAAGCAGTATTTCTTGCAATGTTTACTTTGTTTGACAGCGTAGCTTAGTGTTTAAAACTGCATGCAGGTCTGTTTGTTTTCAACATAACCATACTGTTTAGTTTATACACTGTAGTTTAGTTTTATGTGGTTCTATAATTCTTTTTCTTTGGTTTTTGAGAATGTTTAGGCTCACTTTGATTTATTTTAGTTTTCTCGCTGTCATTTATTCCACTACTGTTGCAACAGGAACTGGACATCTGTTCAACAGTGTGGATGAGATATGAAACTGCATGAGCTGTTTTGTTGTTGAGTTCATTATTTAGTCAGTGTGAAGAGAGGATAAGTCACATCATGGTAGCACTTCATTAGTCTCTTCTTTGAGGTCTCCTGGAAATTACAGTGTAATTCAGTGATGATTATAAGAAAGATACATTGGTAAATTTCCAATTCATTGTGTAACCGTTAGAAGCAACAGATTTCTACACAGCCAGGAATACAGCTTAGCATGCAGTGTTGTGCATGACAAGACATGCACAAGTCTGCAGCCACCCCTCATTTCTTTATATTTTGCATCAAAGGATCCAGAATGTTTGGTAAATTTTCAAAAGTGGTCTTGAGCAGTAGTTCTTCAGGATTTCTGGAGGTCTATCAAAAGGTTTCTTTGGACATTGGCTGCTTTTTCACTCATTTTCATTCCGGTCCTTGCACCTGACCCGCATCAGAGGAATGCTTTTTGTTTGTTAAGCTGATTAACACATTAAAGCATAAATCAAAGCATTAACGCAGTGTTGTCTACACTCAACAGACAATGTAGCAAAGAACCAGTTTTAAATGGTATCTTTAGGTACTTTGTTACTAAGAGCCTGTTGCAGAAACTCATGTGGCTGTCAGGACGCGACTCTTAAGAAAAGGAAACAGAGAGAAAAGACTGATGTGCACCAAGTTACATAAGAACTGTACTGAAAATAAGTGGCAACACGTCTTAAAGAGTGATAAATTCAAATTTTTGTTGGGTTCTGTTGTGGTTTGGAGCTTCATTTCAGCCAGTGGCGTTGAGAATTTTGTCAAAATTGTTGGAATCATGAAGAGAAAAAACCTACCATTAGATTTGGATCCACATGCAGTACCATCTGAAGATGATCTGATTGATCCCAAATACACTGCCCAATAAAGTGAAAGCATACCTGGATAGAAAAAAGCCCACAGTGAAACACTGGATTGGGCTGGGTTGGGCTCCCTTGAGCCTGAAGCTGAACATTATTTAAGCAGTATGCAACAAAAGGCAGCCAACATCTAAAAAAGAACTTTGAATATCCTTCATTGAGCTTGGAGAACTATTCCTGCAGACTACTAAGTATAAGAAAATATAAGAAGCCTTTCATAAGAGAGTTCAGGCTGTGTTGAAGAATAAAAGCTCATTAGAATTGTTCAAGCTTGTCCTGATATACTCAGTCTGCATTTTTTAATTTTTCTGGCACAATATAAAGAAATGAGGGAATGGCTCAGGACTTTTGCACAGTGCTGTATGGCAAAGCTTTTAATATTTGAATAATACTTCCAAATGAAGTATTAACTCACCATCATCTTCATCACCATTAACTCTAAAATTACAGTGACAGGTGTATTTGTGCATCATGGCTCATTTTGAGTGTCTTTCTTAGCTAAAGGCAGGACCAATGTGGAGCTGCGAGAGAAGTTCATCCTCCCAGAGGGAACCACTCAAGTGATGGCAAGCTTCCGCTACAGAGGCCGCAGGTCTCGGCCGTCATCTCGAGGAGCTTCTCCCAACAGATCCACCTCCAGTCAGAGCCTCCCAGTCCCCTCAAACCCAGCAGCGACCAGCACACCCAAGGTGAGAGGCTACACCTGCCACGGGAGCTGGCTGCTGCCTCATTCTGTCTCACTGTAGATTGTTCAACCCCAACCCCTCCACCACCATCATAATTTTCCTCTCATTTATCTGCTTTTTCATTTGTTTTTATTTTAATTACCCTTGCATAATTCGATCATTTTGTTGTTTGATTTCTGTGTTTCTCCCATCCAGTGTTCCTGGTAGTTTTTGATTTTGTAAATCCATATCTCTGTCTTTTGATTTGCCATTGTTCCCCAGAATCCCCAACACATAACCCGCAATTATGATAAGCCATGGCTTACAAACAGCAAACCCTCCACTCCTCTTAAATCATCAGACTCCTTTGGGAGCCAAGAATCATCCTCAGAGGTATAGTCACATACAGCGCATGATGTGAAACGCTTCAGATATATGACCCAACTGAAATCTATTGCAAATTTACTGTATAAAAAAAGAAAAATAACTGCAAGTAAAAGGTGCATTTGTGTGTATTTATTTGTGACTTTATTGGATGGAAATGAAAATAATTAGATGCAAAATGAACTTATTAGATTTTATTTGGGTCCATAGCCTTTATCTTTCTTGAATAATTGGCTCAATCACTCTTTTCTTTCCTGACAAAAAATGCATCTCCTTTATTTTTTTTATACCACTGCATCATGTACAACTTTATATGTCATCTCTGCATGTCATTGATGTCTAATGACGGATTGCTCTGCTGTACATGAATTCATACTAACTGCCTTTGACAGATACACCTCAGTTTTTGGAAAAATTTTAATTTTACTAAAATGTTTCTTTTAAAAAAAATAAAATTTAATACTAACTCAATAATTTTATTACATATTCATACACAAAGACCTTTATTTTTTAAAATTTGGTCCCCCATTTGTTACTAATATTTCTCACTGATTACATTTTAATAAAAGTTTTTTCTTTCACAGAGTAATGCGGTTCAAGGCAGCAAATTGCGTTTGCCTGGTTACCTGTCTGGCAAAGGATTCCAGTCAGGTGAAGAGGGAAGCTTGATCAGCGCTGCTGTACTAAAAGCTCGAACTCAGACAATAGGTGGTGAGTAGAAAGCACCGTCGCTGCTACTGTTTCTCCACATCTATCCTTCACATCCACATCTCAATATGAATTATTTTTTACAGTGCTTCTTAAAGATCATTCCCGATTTTATCTCTCTAGAATCGAGAAAAAATTCCAGCCGACCAGGAAGTAAAGCCGGAAGCAGAGGAAGCAGTCGCAGAGGAAGTGACGCCTCTGACTTTGACATCTCAGACATCCAGTCCGTGTGCTCAGATGTTTCCGAGACCGTCGGCGAGTCTGCCAGAGCGACGCCACGCTCCGCATCCCGCCAACATGGAGGGAAACCCTCTAAGATCCCCACTCCTCAAAGAAGAACCACCCCTACGAGCAAACTGGCCAAGGGATCGAAGCGATAGACAGTGGCCTTGAAAACAAACAACCAACCAACCCAGGAGCTATTTGCACCCTAAACACATAATGGACACTGGAGATGTGTAACATAAAGAAAAAAAAAATTAAAAAGACTGCAAATGTGTCACCTGTTATTTAAATTCTTGCAAAGATGTAAAATATTCTGTTAAGAGGCAATATGGTTTAATATTTTGTGAGAATGGAAAGTCAATGGCCTTGTGTGTTTGTTTTTAATGTATTTTATTTTTTGTGAAAATATGTCAAATTGTTTTTATTGTGCTTTATTTTTATTTATGCAAATCCTGTAGAGGATTGATGAACACTAGAAAATCTGGGAATGATCATGTCGAACTAACATTTCTACACTAATGAAGGGCAAAGATGCAGGATAGTGCTCTAAGAGTTACTGAATGTACTATTATTTATGTATGCTTTTGTTTGGAGTAGATGGTGCATTATGGTACCGTTTGACACACTGCGATTATCTATTTAAGTGCTATGTTATACTGCCAACATGCATTTAAAGGGCAATGCAATATATTACAATAAACCCCACTAAGCACTGCAGAAGCCTTCGAAACCCCCTATTTAAGACAAGTAGCAGAAACCTCGTAACCATGACGCTTTTATGTCCCCGTTTGTCAGCAGCTGCAGCCCGTCTTTTGTTTAACCACCACACAGAAAATGAGTACTCTGACCTCGAAGAGGTGCCACTTCATGTAGACATTCTTTGTGCATCCATGTCAATGTATGGTTAATTTCGGTAGAGCTGAAATTGTTACTGTAACATTACTTTGTAATAAACCTGCTTGCAGAAAACCAGCAGAGACTGGTGTGCACCACAGAATCGCCTCAGTCTTCTCTGTCATGTTTAGCTGCATGGGCAACTTCACGATGGCCCTGTAGCTCTGATGTTGGTCACACCATCAGCCACTTTGGAAATCTCTCAATAGCTGTCTGATAGATTTTCCATGAATAGGCTCTAGCCTCCCCGCAACCTTGATTTGGTTAAGTGAAAGAGACTGGATGGATATTTTTCCAACTCCCATAGAGTGGGAGTCATGCAAGTGTCAATGGGAGCTTGTTTTATTAAGCAAAGTTAGTGCAAATGACTGCGTGAAAATTTCAAACCAGTTTATTTTCTGTTTGTTTTCATGTGTAGCAGGTATTTATTGTATGCAATATAATTCAGCAGTGTTTAGGTGCAGTGGTGGGTTAGATTGAAGGTGTGATCTTTTCTACATGGAATGTTTGCAGAGCATCTTGTGTTTGGCTGTGACATACTGCATCTTTCTCTCAGAGAAACTGGTTTTCTGAAGGCAAATCACTAAATGCAACTATTTTTTAGCATAACTGATCAAAACTTTGATCAAAGTTCAGGGACAGGATTATTTTCCAACATTGAAGGATCATTTCAGGAGCTTTAACTTACACAAAGTATAACTTCACCTCTTCAATGTGGTGACGCAGGGCTGGGTAGTAGCTTCAGGTCTGGCAGGCGTATGAGAAGAAAAGGATCCTCTGGGACCAAAGGTGGAGTGGAGCTCAGGGGTTCTCAGGGATCCTCTGATTGAATGATCCTCCTGTTCAGCTCAAACACCGGCCCTGTGATGGCACTTTAGAACGGGATAAATCCACACACCAGAAACTGGGAACGATCTATCAACGGGAAATCCCAGAAGTTTCACAGGATTATGTAAGTAATTCCAATATTCTTTGCAGTTTTCTTAACTTTTACGTTCAATACAACTTAAGGAGGTAGCAGGGAAGTTTTAAAAGCAATACAAGTTGTAAATGATATCAGGTTGTTGAGCTGAGGACAATTTAATTGGATCAGTTACACATGTTATCTAGTTTTGTAATTGTAGTGTAAGCAATAATCTAATTTCCTGAAACTGTAGATCGTTTGCATAGGCAAAGCTGTGACTACAGCCTAAGATGATCTTGCAATAAAACATAGTCAGAAAAATGCTTTCTTATTGGTATTATTATTACTCTTAGTTTTCTTCTATGCTTTCAATATCTTTAACCTTTGTGCATTGGGAGGGATTATTTTTTGAAGACAGTGTTTCACAAAGCCTATATTAACATAGCACTGAGTGTGACCTGATCTCTTAGAATTATTGGTTTATTTAATTGCTATATTACAGGCACTTATAATCCCAGACATCAAAAACAATGAAAATGCCAGCTCAGAAAAATATGCTGGTGTTTGTGGCTCTCCTTTCTCTTTTGGGACTGGCCCAGTGTCAAAAGTTGGCAAGTAAGTTTACATTTTTTAAATGTGGAACTTCATATTACTGTCTATTTTTGAATGTATAAAAATAACAAGTTTCTTATGCATCATAACCAAATGTAGACAGGTGCTGGTTGATTGTGCGGGTGCAGCTTTTCTAATATCAGACGAGCCCTTTCTGGTAAAAAAGAAAACACTGGTTATAATCCTAAATATCATATTAAGTATTTGGTGGGACTCCGGTGTTTATTTTCTTCTTCTTTTTTACTACACTGTAGCCCACTACTGTACTCTGACCAGCAGATGTCAGTGTTTGTCAGCCTAGTGCCTGGTCCATGCCGAAATGCACAATAAAAGGTGTGCAGAGGTGAATCTAAGGTTAAGATTTGCACATTAACCTTTGAACTCCTGCAGCAGAGTTACGCTGTCACTACAAACCGATTGTCGTTGTGTTTTTATTTCTTTTGACAGAAAACAGAGCAGAAAAAAAATCAGTAACAAATGTTTTGAGGATTAGATTATTAGTCGGAGCCAAACACTGTGCAGACTGCAACATTTTTTCAGCTATGGTGTCCTGTTCAGTATCCACAGATTAAAGTCACAAACAGGCCAAGTCACATAAAAATAACCTAGCATCAGTGTTTTCCAAAAATCTTAGGCTGATATTTCTTAGCAGGTGTAAATTTAGGTCACAGTGTCTGTAATCATAAACATTCCCCAGCTTTAATCTGCACATTTACAGGAAACTCTGCTGCAATGCTGATCTCATTCAGAGCGCAGTACAAAGCATCCAGTGTTCAAAGTTTAGTGCTTAAATTCATCCATGAAGGAAAATAAACAGCCTTGTTGTACTAATATGTTTAATGGGTTACCTCACTGATTAGATGGCATTAATAACAACACTGAGTAATGCATCTATCTAATAAAAGTCGGTGATATCAGCACTGACATAAGATTCAGAAATAGTCCAACACCTCTGATGCTCAACCTGTTATAAAGCAAACTAACCTGAGTGTTTGTGCTGCGAGGTTTTGACTTACTGGAGGAGTTTCGTGTGCCTGACTCAAGAGGAGTGAGGAGGGTGGATGGCTCTCAACCTGAGGCAGTGGCCTACCGGATCAACCCCTCCATCCATCTACAGAAGTCCATGAGGTACAGATCTACTCTGCCTGAGTCCAGCTAAACCTCACTGGAGCTTTAAAATCAATCTTTAAAAACTCGCTTAAAACAAGAGCACTCAGAGAACTTCCCCCTATATATTACTTGACATGGTTTCTTAAAAAATTTTTCTCAAGACCAACTTTGACCTTGGGTGGTAACAATGGAGGTCAAATCCACTCGAGCTGTTATGGATAACTACCATCACATAAACATTTGAACATAATCAATAAATACTCAAAATCTTGAAAACTGCGGACGCTAGACTGATAACCAATTACACACTCCCTCCATTCATGGGCGAGAATAATCCAAAAACCTTGTTTTACTGATTTCAAGCAGTGTAATCAAGCTGTGTGTAGGAGTGTACACTGAATATCAGGTGTGGTCACAGGTGCAGCAGAGGACACCTCTGATCACACTGCATATGGTCAGGAGTGCAAACAGAGCTGAATCCTTTAATCTTTCAAGACCGGTGTTAAATTTCTCTTTGTTGGACAACTTAACACCAGCAACTTTGTTGTGTCTGCAGTATAAACAGACAACTGTGGTGTAGGATTCTGGTACAGGTGCCACTGACGCACGTTAAAGTGCTGCAGGTCAAGTTCCCGCAACAGAGTTTTTTCACATCAGACTTTTCACAGTAGGAAAATCACAGGTGTTAATGATGGCTTTATTTTGCTTAGAGAGGGAGGTCCTGCCAATGTGCAGTTTCACTGTTAAAAACATCTATTTTAAAATATATAGCTTAGCAACACTGATTTACACTTTATTATGTAGAAAATGCAATTTAACATTTGTCATTTTTACTTTTGTACAGACTACAGCTGTAAATTAGCTACTGAACTAACTTTGACACTAGTGATATATAAAACACAGTGCCCCACTGTGTTCGAAGCATGTGTTAATGCAGACTTTACAGTTCAAGAGTCTCAGTTTTTATCTTTTCATATAAAATAAAACTATTAAATTCCCAGAATTTTTTGCAGAGTTTTGAAATAAAGTACCCTCTGTTTAGTTGTCCAGCTCTCTAAACCTGATTCTTGTGCCACAGTGATGTGTATCCAGATGGACTTCCCTCCGACTACTCGGTCATTGCAACATTTAGGGTGACCAAAGACACTGCCAACGAGTCCTGGAACCTGTGGCAGATCAGTGACCCTGAAGGACAGGAGCAGGTTGGTCTTCGGTTCCCGGGTGATACACGTTCCTTAGACTTCTTCTTCACCAGCCACCATGGGAGCCAGATGCTGAGGACCTTCCATGGTGTGGAGAAGGTGTTTGATGGGCAGTGGCACAAGGTAGCACTGAGTGTGAAGGGCAGCCAGGTGAAACTGCTGATAGACTGTGAAGAGGTCAGAGTGGAGTCCATTGATGTGCCAAGGCCAATCATCCACCAAGGCTATACCTCCATCGTAAAGCGTGCTGCAGGAGATCGCTCTGTGTCTGTATGTTGACATCTTGCATTTTCAATGACCTGGTCTTTGTTTTTATTTTTATATGACTTTATTTTTTCATATTATCTTCCGATTCTTACAAGGTGGATTTACAGCAGATGGAAGTGTCATGTGACCCAGAGAAGGCTCATTCAGAGGGTTGCTGTGAGCTCTCGAGCGTGGTGAGTCAACCATCTAACATCACTGCACTTCTGTTTTTAGTGATAAGTGCGGCGTATGTGTGAAGTCCTTTGGTTACCGCTATATCCATTGCAGTGTGGAGGATATGCAGAGATCGGCCTCATGGGGGGACGACCATCTTGCAAATGTATGCATGGGCAGCCTGGCATCCAGGGCGCTCCAGGACCAAAGGTGAATGTCATTCTGCATGCACCTGGGTCAGAATACTTCTAAGACAAGTTGAATCTGTCACGCCATGTTTTTGTTGTTCTGCAGGGTCATAGGGGCCTTTCGGGAGAGGATGGAGACCCAGGGAGACCAGGAAACTGGGTAAAAAATATACAATATTTCATGCAAGTGTCAAACCTCACTGGATGAATGCATACTGCAGTATATACATCATGTATTCTCAGCATGAGCAGACTCGTCTTCCTCTTGCCACACAATAAAGAGTTAAGCTGGCTTAGCTTGCGGGTGAGGGAGACTGTAAAACTTTCATTCGTGAGACAGCAGCAAAGCTGTGGAAAATGGCAACAGAAGCACAACTGAGAGACGACAGGATGGAAACAGATCTGGAAGCAGAAGCGCTTAGCGATAGTAAACACGAGGGCTCCATTCATAGTTCGAAAACACATGTCCGTTTTGCATAAGATTCAGGAAGAATCCTAGATAAACATGAACCAATGTGACAATGGATGTGACAATAAACTGTTGTTGTAGCTCTGAATGATCCATTTGCATCTAAAAATTCAGGCGCTGTTGTTTTAGAATACAGGATTAAACTCAAACTGGCAAACGATCACAAGATTTGTAATGGTTTTACTTTTCCATTTGGAAGAAACCGATCCAAACGTAATGAATCCCACACACAGGAAAACAAGGCAGTTGAGCAATAACCATGCCCTCCGAGTGTGTGGTAATTAGTGGCATTAGACTGCTTAACTAATGTGTAAAATTTGTCAAATGTATTGTTTCTCTAAAAGGCAAATTCTTTTACAACAGGAGGATTAAATTGGGAAAAGGAGGAGGAGAAAAGGAGAAAAGGTGTCAGATAATTCCAAAGATTAAATAAATAGGCTAACCAAGCCAGTTATACATGCATGAGTGAATGAATAAATACTCTCACTTTTCAGTCCTTCAGAGAGCTGCAGACGTGATTATTCCCACTTTAAATTTATGACTTGTTAATCTCTTTGATGCTTAGCAGTCACTGTTATTGGCACGGATCAGAAAGTCTCTGAACATGTGTTTAAAGAAGGAGCATTTTTTTTATACTTGTGCGTCAGTTTGGCTTTTTAACATGCCCTTTGCTCTCAAAGAAATCTCCCATGCTGCCTGAGTAAGCACATGTAGGCCTGTAGACTCACATACACTTAGAGCACATTTCCAGAAGTGTACATGCTACATTATTCATGTCCCAAATTGCGGCTGTAGCGCCTCTGGGAATAAACATCTGTCTTGTGTAAGTGGTTAGAGTTTTGATCTTCTGCTGGCTTGTGAAGTACACAACCCCAGCTTGATTATCTCCTTCCCTGCTGGCATCTGACGAGGGCATTTCCTGGCACAGAGGATATGAACTGCCCATCTCAGGTGGTGGGTGGTCCTTTGCTCCTCTGAGCTTCACTGCCTCAGATATGTCATAAAGTTCAAGGTCATGCCTCTCGGCTCACTGTTTAGAGGTTCAACTCCATCCAGCTGACTCTGCGTAAAGACAGCTTTAAGTGAGATAGACAAATAAACTGTCACGACAAAGGCATCCTGGCCTTGCTTAATGTGTTTGCTGACTTAGTGAAATGCAGCCAATTGGGAAACACTTTTCCTTCGACTACTAAGGAACTTAGCATCTGTGCAAACAACAGTGATCCATGTTATACCAAGGTTTCCTAAATAGTGCTTGTGTATATTTTTCATTGAAGTGACTTATATGAGAGCGCTGACATTTACAATATTTAAACGTATTTGTATTCTCCGACTAGTTTGACAGTAAGAAAAATAAATAAACTTGTTCCAAATGGTAAGCTTAGTACTTGGCTATGAAGTTCTAGCCTAGAAATGGTTAGCTTAGCGTTAGATGGTATAGTCTAAGATAAAAAAAAAATAAAAAAACTTTCCATTATAAAAAAGATACACTTATCTATTAGACATGAGCACCAAATGACTGATCTTAAAAGAGACTAACCAAGTTTTTTCCCACCTTTTGCCCCCAGGTCAAACTAAACTAACTAAACTAACTAAATTAACCGTATCCTGGCTGAGGACTCATTTTTAGAGCCATAATGTGACATTTTGGGAAATATACTGTCTCATTTTTTCTGTCTGCTGGGAATTAAATCAAAAGATCAATACCAGATAAATACAGAGACATGGATAACAACTAGACAGCCAGCTTTTCCACTAAAACACAAACAAACAAACAAAAACAATCTTCCTTTATTTGCCAAGAACATTATTTACTGTGCACTACTTTTATGTTTGCCTAAATAATTTGCTGTGACACTGTACAAAGCATTTGTCCCATTCTGTATTGAAAACCTTTTTCACCAGATGTTGCATAATGTAAGATTTGCAAAAATAATGCATAAAATTGCAATTTATGTTTCTCCGGTTATTTAGATGGTAGACTTCGCAGTGTTTTATGTTTTGACATAATGTCAATGGTTTTGCTAATTTAGCTGATTTATTGCATTAGCTAAGCGATGTGCTAGGTTTATGGATTTAATTCTTGGTGTGAAAGGGAAGAAATTGAAACCATCTCAGCCCCGGCTCTCTAACTTTGTCTCCAAACAGTCAATCTGAAGTCTCACTCCAAACCATACATGATTCCAGCTTCTAGACCTTCCCTTACTCTCTTGCTGATGTCC
>VOQK01000855.1:0-10472 GCA_015052645.1 Benitochromis conjunctus | reverse complement strand
TAGGTGGATTATGTGTGTGTGTGTGTGTGTACGTGGGGGGGGGGGCTGATTAGTGTGAATATAATGAATATAATGAACCAACCTCATTGCAAAGAGTCATGTTATTTTTCTTTTGACTTGTACAGGGTGACACGGGAATCCAGGGTATTAAAGGAGTTAAAGGTGTACAGGTACTGCCTTACTTATCTTTTCCCTGTTGCTCATTCTTTACTTGTTGCTCAACATATAATATTTTTTCTATCTTAACATCAAATTGATTTTTTTAAAGGGAGAACAAGGAGTTAAGGGCCCAGCAGGAAAGGTGAGATTTCATACATGACACTGTATGTGGGGTTTTTTTCTTAACAATAAATGGATACAATAATAATTCTAACACATACTAATGATTAAAAGTCTTGGTGCACAATATTCCTTTGAAGAACAAACTGATTTAAAAAGTTCAGTTGTGGTTACAGTTACAGGAAAAAAGTTGATGAACTCTGTGGAATTACTTGAAGTTCCGGACTGTGTCATCTAAGTCGGAGAGAATTACAATGCAAGTTTTGCACTTCTTACAAGTTTATACATTTATATTACCCCTCAGTGTGCTCACTGTGCTGCTGCTTATTTCTAAGAAGCCTGAAAATTTAATGTGCATTGTCTACAATTGAAAATTAAAGGTTTCTCAGCATGTTGAGTGCCCATACTCTAATAAAGGAGATATGGAAATTGCTTTAATTTGTCACAAGATTGAAGTGAAATTAATTGTATTAATTGAACACATATTCTTGATGATAATGGATAGTCTTGGCACCAGAACTGGCTTAATGATAATCACCATCTGAATACATGCAAATTTCAATAAGAACAACACAAAGTTTGCACAGCAGTAACTTTACAGGATATTGTAAGTAGAAAAAATAAATGCAAATATGGTGCTGCCAGCTGATTTTAAACTGAAACTCTGAACATGCTCTATTGTAGACCAAGTTATGTGTTCAGCATAACTCTAGGCTCAAATTATCTTGCTAACTCATTAATCTTGCTTTCTAGTACACCCTTCAATGTGTTTAAGCCAAAGTAAGAGAAACAAATGCATAAAACTGAAGACTGTTGCTACTTTACTAAGCAAAGCTGTTCTCCAATCATCACATCAAGAGCACAACTTGCAAAGAGCTCGCTGGTAACAAAAAACACTTTAATAAAACTTGCTACCGTGTTTAAATGACGCTTGAGAAGACTTAAGAATGAGAATGATGTTACAGGAACTGCACATTGCAACAGTTTACAAATGTCCACGGAGATGTTCCACAACGCATCTGAGACACTGTTCTGTCACAGATGAAACTAAAGTGGAAATAAAGGAACTGCTCACCAACACCCAAACTTCAGCCCAACCACAGATGGTGGAGGGAGTATCATGATTTGGGACTGTTTTGCTGCCTTACCTCTGAAAGCCTTGCAGCCATTGAGATCAATTTTACAGGTGAATGTGCGGGCAGCATCACATAACCTGAAGCTTAGGACAATAGCCCAATGCACACAAGTAAAACTGCACAGGAATTATGGAAAAGGGGGAGGGGAGGGGGAAAAAAATCCCTTTTCTGATTTTGAGCGCTGATCTTGACTCAGCTGAGCTTTGGCTTGACTTGATGAGGTTCGTTCCATCAAGAACAATCCAAGAAATGTTTTTAAAGACTTATTGAGGGAGCAATGGGCCATATTTCCTCCTTATTGTTGTTTAAGTCTCATAAGCAGCTACAGGAAGTGTCTGCTGAAACTCTTGGCTAGTAAAGGAAAACGGACTGAGTGATTACTCAATGTGTTGAATAAAGACATGAAAAGTACAAATGGTTCTGTGTTATTAGTTTAGATTGTAGCTATAACTGTGATTAGAGCACATTTTATGAGTAATCAATTCAGAATTCCTGGAAATTCCAGAGGGATCATGAACCTTTTATCAGTCACTAAAAGCTGTCATTCGCAATCAACCCAGTCCTCTAATTTAATATAACAGGCTACTTGTGATTAGTTGAGTCACTGAATAGAGGAGTTGTGCAGGTGTGGAGTTTCCTAACACTATAATATTTCTGCAGCTATTAGAAAATCTGATCGTCACATGATCCGAATCATCAAATAACATTCCAAACATATTTAAAGCATCTGTGGATGTGATAAGAACAGAAGCACAAATGCACTAAAATGAATTTTGCACATTTCTCAAAGCTCTCAGCCAGATTTAATTTCTATTTTAAAACTTCCATTAAAAAAATCATGTTGTTTTTTTTAAATATATTTATACATTATACTTGCAGCGCAAGTTTTGGGAGGTTGCAAGATTTTACTTTTTAAATGTTATTCTGTTTACACATCTTTATTTCCTGTATTCAGTATAACATTTGTCCCCACTCCTATAACCATTCATATCACTCAGCAAGTTTTGACTTATATGTGTTTTATTATCACCATCAACATGACATAACACAGATTTTAAGCAGTTAATGCTTTCCATACAGCTTGCATCCATGCAGAACTGATTACTTGTTGTATCCTGACGTATACGATTGCTCCATCCTGAATTGTGTCCCGCTGATGTTGTTAACATCCTGTTTAGGCTGGAGACAGGGGTGAGCAGGGTCCTCAGGGAGGACGAGGGAAGCGCGGCCCTGCAGGCCCACCTGGACGTTCAGGTCCTGTCGGAGTCAAGGGTGTTCGAGGTGAACTTGGACCAGATGGTTTTCAGGGGCCGCCGGGTCCCCCGGTAAGTAAAATACAAGCCTCTGATTTTTTCTTTTTTTTTTTTTGGCTGATGCAAATAACATTTAAATGCTTACAGTATAGAGTAGTAATGTTTGTATTTAACTCTGTAACCGAGATGAAAAGCAGTCTCTACTATAGTTGGCACGTCATCGTTCCGTGAAAAATGGCACAGATAGAGCAGAGTAATCATTTGCTCTAGTAGTTACACTGACTGGCACACGCTGTGTTTGGTAACAGCTTTGGTGTCAAGAACACATTTAAACAGTGTCTCATTAGCCTGCAGTTAGTAGTGAGTCACAGCAAGAGTTTCATTTAGTGTGGCCATAAATCCATAATGAGCCTCAGGAAATATTGTTGGCTTTGTACGCTGCATTTCCCTCAGAGAGGCTGCCGTTGCTTCAGCGTGCCCCGCCCTGTAATATTCCATTTTACATGTCCCGTGGTTGGGGTCCTTCCAGTGATGGATGTGGTAATGATTTCTTACACAGGGTCCGACCCTCCCTGCTCAACACGTGATTGAGGTTTGTAAGAAAGTGGTCCTGGAGCAGATGTCCATGTTTGCCAGCTCAGTGAAGAGGACATGTGCTGCTGTCTGTCCTCTGTACGGGGATGTTCCCATGGGTGCCCCTGGTCCCCCTGGACAGAAAGGACCCCCCGGACCACCTGTGAGTTAAACACTTTGGGTGTTCACTATTCAAGACGTATCAGTCTACACTCTAGGAACATTTTCTATAAAGAAAAAAGAAAAAATCGCACATGTCCTGTGCAGACCTTTAGCTTAAACATACGGTCAGAGTCCAAGTAAATTCTCCATACATTGTTCATTATTGTCTGCCTGGCTGAGTAAAATGCAAACACATTGCGAAGGTCTGGACTGGACTAAGAGAGCTGAAGTATTTGGCAGAAAAGCTTGGAATGAAAACATTACAATTTTCCACGTCTCCATGAGGACAAATAAGGCGTCACAGACTAGACACTTGGTCTGTTTTGAATGGTTTTTGGAGAGTATCAAGGCTGTCCTTGGATTAGAAAGGCTTTTCCACATTATTATACAGTGTAGAATCAATTCATGTCCCACAACTCCTAATCACAATAACTCTTCTGGCTGATGAATGTTCTTGAAACCATGACTATATAAAAATATTCATCTATATTAGATTTCAGATGGTAAGCCTGATGTTGTGGCGTTGTGGTGCCAAAACAAGTGATGCACCAGTAATTTGCAGTGTTTTCCCATCAGAGTATTGAATTATCAGCCAAATCAATCTTTTCAGGCTTTTTTGTTCAGAACTGGTTAGAGGTGAAACAGGACTTAAGTGGTGGCCTGGTTCATGCTGAAAACACTCAAAAGATTAACAATGTGTTTTCCTGTTGATGATGTTGTCAGGGGGATCCTGGTAATCATGGTACGGAAGGAGAAGTGGGCCCACTGGGATTCTACGGGGAAGCTGGAGAGGCAGGCCGAAAAGGAGAAGCAGGTATGAGTAACAAACAAGGCAGACTGCATTTATGAATACAGTCTGATTTACATGAAAAAATAATAACTAATCAAGTTTATTTTAGGCAGAATAAGCACTGGAAAGAAAGCTATGATATCCTATACTTAAACAGACATAATTTTATTTTTTGGCCTCTTTACAGCGGGACAAAAAAACAGAAATACATCAGTACATCATGACTGGAACACTTACCTTTGTAATCAGTACAACTAATACATTGTGTCTGGGTCTTTTTCAAGTTCTTCAGGGCAGCAAATTGAGCTGCGCTGCATCACAGATTCTGCACTCTCCTCGAATCATGTGCCAAATGCACACTACTGAAAAAAAATCTCAAATCTCTCGAGACTTTTAACCCTTCCACCAGCCCAGCATCCACCTGTATCCTTCAAGGGCCCAGGGTCCAGGTGTATGTCAAGCATCATATTTTTGAGCAATGACATGGTTAACAAGCAATATGGTGATGTCATATTAGCTGATATAGATAATCACCATCAAGATTTACCCGTGTGCACAGTTTGGTTGCTCAGCTCCTGGTCGTGAAGGAGAAACTCACAGACAGAGAGATGGAGATTTCATGTGTTGTGAGGCATTTTATTTCACTTAACTAAAAAATTTCACACTTAGCTTTTCGTTTAGTTGCCTTCTTTTTGTTGAAGCCTCTTTCTTATCTCTCCTGAACTTTGGTGAAGTTTTTATTGAAGTACTGTACTTTAGTGAACACTGCTTTAACACTTAGGCTTAACTGACTTATATGATTTTTTTTTAATGTACTAAAACTAAAATAGCACATTACACAAAATGATGTGACTCAGGGTGTGATAGTATTCATTACTTATAAATCCTCTAGTTTTACACTTTCGAGGTTCTTTCGAGTTTCGAGACATCAAGTAAATGTCATAAAATAAAAGTACAAAATATCTGACATCCATTACACTACTGGGAAAAATACTACCGTTAGTACCATTCAGTAAGAACCATGTGGTATGTGACTACTAAATCAAATACCACACAGTGTTGTAATCCTCGTCGACCGACGTGCACATTTTCTAATTCATGGTTTGAGGCCTGAGTGTGATGTCACGGTCATACCCCTGCCAGGCCAATGAAGCTGAAGAATATTTATAAGGTGTTTTAAACATTTATTTACCAGTGATCTCAGTAACACGTATGTTGTTTAATCAACATCAACAGCTCGGCCATTAGTAGAGTTCAGAAAGGAACTGAACATGATTTATTGAAATATAGAGTTTGAGTAGTAAAGTCAGAACTCTGGCGATTAAACTCCAGTAAAGCTACATAGCGGAGTCTAGACGTTGGTGGTGGCAAAGATGAAGCAGGTGGAGATTTGGATGAGGATCTCTGTCTGGCTAAGATGAGGTGGAGATGGGAAGGAGGTGGGTCACACACAAAAGCGAGGCTAAAAGACAGAGTGACAGAAGAGTACTGAGAATTAAAGGGAAAGAGACTGATTGGCTCATGTTAGGCAGACAAGAAAATGAGTGGACCACAGTGATGACTATATAAGTTTGAGAGCATGGTGAAGCAGAAGTGATGTAAAGAATAGTGGAGCAGCCCAAACATACAGATCTTTATTGAACTCGTGCATCTGTGTGTGTTTTGATTGCAGGTGACAGAGGAGAGCAAGGGGATAAAGGAGCCAAGGGTTATGGCCTACCTGGTAACACTGGAGACTCCGGACCAAAGGGTACTTTTTAACTTTTTTTTTAACTTAAATTGAGGCATCAACTGATGTGGACATCTTTGCTAAGCATGTTCAGCTTATTCTCAGTTTTAAATTCTAGGGAAAAGGCGCTGGTGTACAGTAACATGAGTACTTCTTGGCCAGAGTGAAATGATTTTTCTCTAGAAGTACGCTGGTGTTGGAATCTGCACAAGTAGCATTACTCAGCTCGCTGAGCAGACTGCACGGACTGAAGACTAAACAATATTTTTGACTCCATCGCAGGTCAGCGTGGACGTCCTGGCAGAGCCTTCAATGGCCAGCCTGGAAGGCAGGGTCAAAGGGGGCATACGGGCCGGCCTGGACTCAGGGGCCATCTAGGTCTTAGAGGACCTCCAGGTGTGTGTGTCACCTCTGGGTGTGCTCAGCTGAACTCCACTGGTGGGACGCCACAGCCAGCAGAGCGAAGGTTGAGGAATCGCCCATAGATGAAATAGACATGCTGAATACTGACCATAAAGGAATAAAACATGCAGGATTGTTTTTTTTTTGTCAGAATCTGGTAGTATACATTTGAATTTTCATGTAAATATGCAAATCAAACCTGAACTGATCATGTGAGAACAAAAGTGGCGCAAAAAATATATTTGTAAAAAAAAAAAAAAATTACACATCTTTATAATAAAAAACATTTTTTGGTAAGAGAGCATGTCATTATGTGTGCAACAACAATGTGATGTTTGATGATTGCTATTAATTGCAAATGAATTCTTAATTAATTGTTACACTGGGCATGTATTTTTGTTAACTGGCAAAGGCAGAAAACTTTGGTACTCCCACTCAGTGTAAAAGATAAAAGAAAATGTGGCAGACAACAACATATATGCTGCTTGCTCTCAGGAAAGGCGATGTTAGTGTGCTGAACAAATTCCACAACACTCCATTCATTAGCGCTGAAGTGCCAAAAAAACCCAAAATGACCCTATTTTTTTTCCCCTTCAGTAATATTGGAATTGAATTTTTCCAAAAGTCTGGAAGTGATTTATCTATATTTTATTATTATTATTATCACTGCTTTAATTGCATGGGTCAGACGATGTTGCTAAATGCTCAATGTGTGCCAAAAGCAAAGAGGAACATTTTTGGCATTTGGAGTCTGTGAGCAACATGCAGTGTTTGAATAGGGCGCCAACTTGGAATGTAATATCAAGTTTGGGTTTCTGATTTCTTGTGAATAATTATTTCCTTTGCTGAGGGGTATTCTACTGTATTCAGAGATTTTCCTATCTCCAAACCTTAACCCTGTAAACTGATTTACAGCAACCATGACTACAGCAAGTAAGTACAGAGTCTCTGTAGTCTTATTTGAAATAAGAAATCTGTGATTGTTAAACTTGTATTCGACATGGTAAAATGAAACCCCAATTAAAAATGTATTTTTTACTCTGGATGAGTATTTCCAGAATCTCCCCGAAGCAGAAAAATCCCACACAACGATACACTCCCTAAATTTTCTTTGCCAACAGCCATCACAATCACTATGGTGTGCTTTAATAAAATCTGGTGTTGGTGTACTTTTGAATTTTACAGATCTGTGAGTCCTTGAATTTCAACGAGCAAAACGTTTGAAAATCCTACAGCAATGACACATGCTGCAGAGTAGCTCTTTAACTACTGTTACAAAGCTGTTGCTTCACAACAGTGCAGCAGAGTTGGCTCAGTCTCAGCGTTGTGTGGACTTTCCAGCTGAAAAAGGTGCTGCTTAAGTGGAAAGGAGACTCTGAATTGCTTGAGGGTAAGAGGTGCTGAGTCTGTCTATCTGTATTTGCCGTGCAGCTGGCCAACGCCCTACGTGGGGCATTTCCCTGCTTTGTGATCCATTCATCCTGCAAAGGTCCCATTAATCCTGCAGCCCACAAAGGACTCAATGAGTTGAAAAAAAAGATTTCTTTCCGCTGTTCAAATCTGATGAAGAAAGAAGAAACACACGTGGAACACTGTGTGTGGCTCTTCTCAGTGTCTTATGTTTGTCTCCTCTGCAAAGCCCATCAAAAGTAGATCCTCCTCCAGACTCTCTGCAACTGCAGCATCATGTGTGCCATGCTGCTCTGTTTTGCACCATCAAAGAATGCTACAGCAATCTCTGTCATGGAAACTATTACTAATCCATGATGATCCTCCGAGTTTTCACTCTGTGCTCACCCACTTGCTTCAAGGCATGCTTGCTATTTATCTCTGTGGCAAACCAGACAAGTGATCATGATAAATATGGCTTAATGCATATGAGTTGATTAAAAATGACTCAGTATAGTTGAGCTTCAAAGTGATGGCACCAAATCAGAGATTATTGTTGAGTTGTTTCATGTTGTCCTCACACAGTTACTTAAAATTTAGCAGCAACTGCCAGATACTGTAAATGTTGGCTGATACGAGTAAGAAGCCAAATACTCATACTCATAGTAATGCTTTTGTAGAGGTGAAAGTGAGTACAGTGATAATAAAGACAAGTAAACTTTTCATTAATGTTATTTTTTAGCCCGTTCACAAGTTTTAAAATACTGGCAAATGCAATGGCACTGGATGGGCAGATGACATAATGATGGTTTCATGTGGATATATGATTTTCCAATTTGGACAAACCAGATTCATTTAGTTTATTAACAGACTTCAAACTGATTCATCCCTTTTTTTTTGTAAAGGACAGGACATTGGAGTTTATCCCAGATATAAATGTTAAATATTATGGGGTCGGGTTTTGTGCAAAAATGTCTTCTGATCACGAAGGAAAAAGAGGGCAATGCGAGAAACTGTTAAAAGGTCTTTATTCCTTTTGCCTGTGGGGCCATATCATGGGAGTCACTTACAGTGATGAACAGCCAAATACAAAGGAGGCTTTTAACTGATTTCAGCTGTCTTTGATCTGTCTTTTTCCCACATCATTGCCTAAAGGCGAACTTGTTAGTAAAAAGAAGCTACAGAATTTGTTGTCATACTGAAGCATTTACATTTTCCATACAGACAGAGATCTAATTAAAGGGGACAAGTCTCTGGAACAACACCAAGGGGTGGAGCATCTTTCTTCTAAAGGATTTTTTCTCATTTAGTGTTTTAATAATGCTGGGAGATAGCACTGATACAGGATTGAATATGTCACCAATTTTCTAAGTAAAAATATTTCCAAAGGCGCTATTGAAAAGAAATTCTCACCAAATGCCTGTAACAACCCATCCAATTCACACTTGCAAATAAAATATCAAACTATAGATCTCCATATGTGTAATAATGACAAATGGAATAGGGAAAAATTATTGAACACATGAAGAAAGAGCGGTGCAAAAAGGCATTAAAGGTCACCAGCTGAAATCTATCAGTAAATATAAAATATTCCTGCTACTTAGTGCAAAGTAATATCAGCTGCGTGGCCTATAAAAAGGTGTGTCATTACCAAGGTGGCATACAAGAAACATCTCATGATGGGTAAAAAAGTTACAGAAGAATTTCTGCACTGCTGAAGGTTCCAGTTGGCACTGTTGTTGACAAAGAAGCATTTTAAAGGGCATTTAAAGATAATAGAATAACATATAGACAAGCCTGTGAAATGCTGGGAGAATATAGTCAGATTTGCTGGGAGAATATAGTCAGATTTGCTGGGAGAATATAGTCAGATTTGCTGGGAGAATACAGTCAAATTTGATTTGAATATGAACCATGTCAGCAAAATGACCACGAAACATAACAGTGCAATTGTAGCTCCTAACTGTGGGGGTCTTCTGTAAAATTTTTAATTTTTCACTTACATTTTATTGCTTTCTGTGTCAAAGGAGTGCATGTTTTTCCATTATTCACCAAAACAACTTTATTTTTCCTGTTCTATTAGGTCAGTAAACACAATGGATTGTGTAATAATTAACCAGTTAGAAAAAAAGAAAATCTACAATCTGCTGCACAAAATTCCGGATGTATTATGTGTATGCACACTGTTGTACTAATCAGCGATCACTAGCAAAATGCTTAGGGAGAAGTGCTGTATCACAAGTCAGAAACCAATTTTTGAAGCAACAATTGCACACAAGACTACATGAACACATTTATATACCTCAGAGACAGAATAGGTTGTTTCCTGAAGCATCATGTGAATGTTTGCCAAATAAAAGCCCAACAAAGACTCCTTTTTGGTGGGGGTAAAAAATACCAGCACATGACTTTACCCAAGGAGACTGTGGTTTGTATCGTATGCATGACTGTCTTTTGATTGAAAGGTTCCAAATAATTTTTGTTGTTGATTATGTTCTTCTTCAGTCTCTTTTTGGTTGACCAAACCTTCTTGGTTTGGATTTGGGAAAAGATCATGGTTTGTATTACAGTTTTTCTCAGTCGCTTTGGTGCTTTTCTCACATCACTATTAACATTTGCACAGCAGTTGCAAAATGCTGCAAAACCTAGTGGATAACCTGCAAAAGCAGGTCACTTGCTCAAAATCGATCATCCATTCCTCAAAAGCAAGTATTCGTGTCAATGAAACTGTCAGTGTCATCAAAATGAGAAGTCTTGAC
>VOQK01000853.1:45431-58377 GCA_015052645.1 Benitochromis conjunctus | reverse complement strand
AGTCTGCCTGCTCAGACTACAAGACTTAAAAATGCACACCTCAACCACAACACTTAAACACACACCACACTTCACAGGATGCACACAGAAGCTGTCCTACAGTTGCTCAAGTACAGTCTGCACTGTTCACTTCACTTTAGTGCTTAAAATTTCTTTATTGATATATATCGTCTGTTAATATTTTATTATTATATTGTATATACTTATCTTCTACTCGTCAAACACATTTCATTGCAATGTTGACCCTGTGCTAACTTGCATATGACAAATAAAGCTGAAACTAAAAATATATTCCCGAGCGCAATTGATGGAGGCACCGGAAGAGGGCGGTGTTACAGGAAGATACCGGATGTGTGCACACAAACATCAAGAGAAGGAGGATGCGCTAATGTAGGAGTTTGTTTTATATGAAAACAGGTGATTGCAGAATATGTGGTAAGAAGCGGTATGTAATTGTAATTCAATAATCTGTACTAAAATGTATTGGTATAGAGGTACGGATGTGAAACCAGTGCTTGAGAGCAAGACTTCGCGTTTGTGTTGAAAGCACGCGCCTTTTGGTGCTAGCTAGTTGCGCGCTCGTGGACGTTTAGCCTTTTTTTGTTTTATTGTAAACCTCATCACCTAAAGGCGCCCGTGTGTGCTATTTCCGTCTACACAGGTGACGTGAGGTGTGTGTTTACCTGGGCACGATGACTACTCAGAGAGTGCTTCCTCAGAGCAAAGAGACTCTACTGCAAAACTACAACAAGAGGCTCAAAGATGACATCCGCTCCATCATGGACAACTTCACAGAAATAGTCAAGACAGCAAAGGTAACAGACTGTCACCTCACTCTTCGTGTATTTCCGTGTTTTTACTACAGTCAGAGCTGATCACAACTCATTTCTTGCAATGTAATTGGTATTTGAACATCAAGATGTGGCAAAGACGACCTGCTGAAGTTCAAAGCGAGCGCCAGTTCTCTGGGTGAAAGTGCAACTGTTGATGCTAGAGGTCAGAGAAGAATGGCCAGAATGCTTCAGGATAATCGGAAGGCATTGGTAATTCAAATAACCAATCCCTACAGTCAAGGTATGCAGAAGAGCTGCAGCTACAGCAACAGAAAATCACACTGGACTGCACTGCTGTCAGCTAAGAGCAGGAAACTGAGGCTAAAGTTTGTACATATTCACCAAAACTGGGGAAGAGAAGATTGGACAAACATTGCCTGGTCGGACTCTCAATTTCTGCCATGACATTTGGATGGTAAGGTCAGAATTTGGTGTAAACAACATGAAAGCATGGACCCATCCTGGTGCTGATGGTGTAATGGTGTGGAGAATATTTTTTCTTTCTACACTTTACGTCCCTTAATACCAACTTAGCATTGTTTAAATGTCACAGCATACCTGAGCAAAGTTGCTGATTACTTTGTTAGGCAAATGTGTAAACTACTATTCATAGTGGTATTGTATTTTTGTCCAATAAAAGTACAAAAATACAAAGTGTTTGGGTTTGTTTTATTTGATTTTTTTAAAATTTGGTTTCAAATTTGTTTACGGTATATTGATTAAATGGACCAAATACAATACGCCATTATGATGAGTATAATATTCTACCACTTATCTCTTTGTCCAGATCGAGGATGAGACACAGGTATCCCGACCTACTCAGGCAGAGCAGGACCATTATGAGATGCATGTCAGAGCAGCCAACATTGTAAGTACTGCAGAAAGCACCCGACAACACACTCATCTATAACATACTCAGGGCTTTATTGTTATTTATTTCTGTTACCTTTGGGGAAGAAAAAAGTGCCAAAGCTGGTTACATCTGTTTCCAGGAAAGATTCATTTGAATGAAAATGTACCATATTATCCATGTAATTTATCATATTACTTTAACCACGTCGACGTGTGCACTAGTTCTGTTCCTTTAGTTTTCTGTCGCAGAGTCAGATCTGGGGCTGCACTTTTACTGTTGCAGTATCCTTTATATTTAAATGTTGTAGTTTGTATGTAACTGACAAATACATTACAGCCCTGTGACTGAATCGGTTTCTACACTTTGTTTTTTTCTGTGCAGAAATTGAAATTTTAACAAGTCATCGCTAGCCATTTTCAAACCAGCTTCCCCTCTTCTGTGTTTCTGTGTCAGGTACGTGCCGGTGAGTCCCTCATGAAGCTGGTCTCTGACCTGAAGCAGTTCCTGATTCTGAACGACTTTCCCTCTGTGAACGACGCCATCAGTCTGCAGAACCAGCAGCTCCGCTCGCTACAGGAGGAGTGCGACAAGAAGCTCATGTCACTCCGTGACGAGATCGCCATCGACCTGTATGAGCTAGAGGAAGAATATTACTCCTCCAGGTATAAGTAGGCTCAAACTTGCCCCTTTCCCCCATCCCATTGTGCCTCTGTCGTCCCATTCCCGGCACCGCTGTCTCACATTTCACCATTTACGCCTGAGCCCTAGGAAGGGCTTGTGTCGGTGTCTAAACTGAGCTATTTGTCAAAATTGTTATAGGTCTTTGTAATGAACCTCATCTCACCACAAGCGCCTTTACATTGTTACTGTTTAGCGCGTGCTTTGACCTTTTTATGCTCTAAAAGAAATCATTATAAGAGATCATGATTATGATTGAGTTATAGGGAGGTCTTCAGTCTTAAAGTGGCATGCCATATCAGCACTTTTTGGAACCAAAAACATTAGTGTAGATTTACTGCAGGGTTACTTCTAATGGTTGGTGCTAGATCAAATCAACTAGAAGAGACACTATATTCTGTTGTCATTGGTTGTTTGATGGATAGGTGACTGATGAAGCTCTAGGAAAAGATCTTGATCTTATATACTTTGTCACTTGTGAGCAGTAGGCGATTGGTTATCAATTGTCTGATTTTAAAAACTACCCAATCACAGCAGAGCAATTAGTCACTCCCTAGGAACTAGTCTGCAGTGTCTGATGGCCTAGAGCAGGGGTGGGGGAACTCCAGGCCTCATGGGCCGGTGTACTCAGCCGCAGTCTACGTGGGCCGCATTTGTAGGCCAATTACATCACAGCGACGCGACGTAGGCTGTCCCAATTCGTAGACTACACATGCAGCCGACAAATGCGGCCTGCATTTCCCCGAATTTGTAGGATGGGTCTGGTGTAGCCTACGTGGCCCACCATATCTCAGAATTCATAGCGCGGCCCAGCCAATTCCAGTTTCCACCACTGGCGGCAGCAACGAAGACGGTAAAACTGAGGAGGTGGAAGCAGTAAGGGCGGGGAGAAGCAGTAAGGGCGGGAACAGCTGGTGATGCAAATCTGAAGGCTAGACCGTCCCATTTCTCAAGCCTCGCACTTCCAGCCGACGCGGTCTACGTGGGACCCGGCTGACATAGACCGCGTTGGCTGCGGCCGAGGTTTTGGGACAGATCCAAGTTCTCCAAAGGTCTGGTAATGAACTAACCATTTGATTCAGGTGTGTTGACTCAGGGTGATATCTAAAACCTGCAGGACACCGGCCCTTGAGGCCTGGAGTTCTCCACCCATGGCCTAGAGATGTTGACCTAACATTATCTGGTACACGGGAGAGATTCAGCATTTATAAATCTTAGTATTGAGAACTCCTTGTTCATTTACAGTAATAGAAAAAAAATGGAAAAAGTGAACAGAGTTTATTAAAATCTATCATTTAAAGCACTTGATTTGCTGTTGTATCCATGGATGAATTGTTGAAATTTGCTGGGTACTTCAAAGAACACGTATATACATCTAAAGTCCTAAAGCTATATGGATTTATAGATTTTTTTTTTTCTGTATGTAAGAGTATCATTTTAATCAATTTAAGATTATTTATATGTACTATTTAACTCAAATAAAGTTGTGATGGCCTTTTATGCTACATTTTAAGGATGGACTGTGCAGTTAAACACACGTGTTTGCTGTTATTTATTAAGAGTTTCCACAGTAGATGTTTTTCATTCCGTCCCTAAAACTTAAAAGGTGTAACCTTAACATCAGTGTCAGCCAGTCGCACGGTGCAGTTGTACATGTGTACCAGTTTTTGCCCGCTGTTCTAAGAGACCCAGGATGATTAAGAAATAAAGTAGAGACAAAATGTTGAAGTAGTTTGTCTTGTTTTCTGTGACCAAGTGTTAAGAGGTGTCTCTAAGCTCTGTTTGCATCATGCTGAGTTGGGGTCTGCCATCCTCGCTGCACTTGCTCTGCTTTTCTGATCCATCAGCACTTGTTCTCACCCTTCTGCTGTACTAAAAATCAACAGTCATCCCTCTTAATGGTAACACATGAATAAATTGCTGTTTTATGTGTCAGTTGTTTCCGGTGCTGCTGCATATAACCTTTGTGCTTCTATCAAATGTGCTTTCACGTGCTCCTCTACGAGTTGGTTGTGCTTGTTTCTGACCTGCTGCTCTCGTCTGCTCCTCTCTTTCTGCGCTACGCTGATTCTTTGCCTTCTACTGGTTTCTGCTCTGCAAAGCTACAGTCAGTGGGACAGCACTGACCTGCCTCTGTGTGAGGCCTACCGGCGTCGAGACAGCTGGGCCTCCGCGAACAGCAGCAACAGCTCTACGCACGGAGAGCGGGAGGACGTGGACGGACCTCCATTGCAGGAAACGAACCCCCAGCACCACCTTAATGGACACGGGACCGCCTCCGTAGAGAAACCGTGAGGAGGAAAGGGGGGCACCTATTGATTTGCTTTTGCCCAGTTTGGATCAGTGTGTTTAAGTTATGGCTTGTGAGCCGTTGTTTGAGTTGCCACCTTTTTGTATCATAGACTTTAAAACTGGACTTACACTTTGCAATGAAGGGTTTCTTTTGGATTAACACGTCACAAAAATAAGAGACTGTTGTGGTAGCCTCCAAATGCAACTGCTGGTTTCCAAGATCTGCATCAAGCCTAGTTACAAACTAGAAGATATATTTGATAAAAAGCTCCACTGTAAAAAGTCTAGACTTGAATCATGTCTGGGAAACTGAGTCACGATGACTGCAATACTTCAGTAAAACTAAAAGAAAATGCAGACAACTTGAAGCTCACCTTTGAAACTCCAGTACTTTTTTATATTCCTGTGTTAGAGTTTGCATTCAATTTATTGTTTTTTAAGAGTGGCATTGGTTTAATTTTGTCTGTTTAATTTAACTGCACATCAGATTAAATCAATATTACCATGTTGTTGGTCAGTTTTTATTTTTATTTTTTCTGAAATCTTTAAACACAAACCTACAGCTAAACATTTAGCAGTGGACACTTTTTTTTTTAAGGGAAAAAGTCACTAATAAAAAAAAAAAAAAAAAATCCTGCCCAGTTTGACCAGTTTAAGACCATAACATATTCTGGTCTTTTAAGCTTAAGACGATCCTTAGCAAAAGAAATCACCTGAGACATTTACAACTGTACTGTATACAGACAAACAGCAGGAGCTATATACAGTAATTACAAAGTGTGGCACTGATGTTAGAGCTATGCCACTAAAAGCCATTTGGGGTCCTCAGATGATTTATGGTCCAATCTTGGGTTTAAAATATTTTATATATATCCATCTTATCAATATCGTCGATTCATCTTCTTGAACTTCTCATAGTGGTAGTCATCTGTAGCCTTCTCATTGTTTGGACGTTTGCGGTAGTTTGGTGGTGACGGAGCTGTGGATTAACAAATAAGTTAGAAATCAGGGTAAAGGTTTCAAAAGATTTAGAATACACCCCCACACAGACACACAAAAAAGGGGGACGCCATTGAAAGTAAATTAAACGCAGTTTCTATCTAACTTGGATAAAAAGACAAAATCCTGAAACTGAGAAATGTTGTTTTTGGAAAAGCGTCAGTGACTTAAAACAACAGTTTCACATTCTGACCGGTCTGGCCCACAGGACAGTTTTCCACTTCAACTTAGACTTTATTAAATTTTGAGTTGGGAGTGTTTTTGAAGTGTTTGAGGCCATGCAGCGATTTCTACTACAGATTCATGTCTGTTTTTAATTTATTGCTTCTGGGTCTGAAGGTCACAGCCTTATCCCTTTGTGTGCAAAGATTTCTCTTGATTCTGTGAAATGATTGTCATTATGTACTGGACATGATAAAATTCCCAAATTCCTAACTTATAAACCCCCACCCCAAACACACACAGTCTTTCACAAATGATTAGATTCAGTTTTTATCTCCAGTCACATAACTAATGTAATCAGTTTAGAGGATCAAGGATCCTCTAAACTGATTACATTCAATGATAAAAATCCCAGGTGTCATCTTTTTCAACTTATTGTGTTTGTAACATTTTCAGAAAACATGACCTCTGACCTTGATCTCAAAGTCAAGGTCACTGATATTTGAACTCCAAGATTTTTAGAAGATGTACCTATGGTGTCAATTTGAAAATCCATCATCACCTCATTATCAAGTTATCATGTTCACAAAGCCGAGTGTCCTTACTGCCCGCTCGCCGAGGTGATTCCCTCCACCCATTTTCTTTTGTTTATCCAGCTGTTATAAAACTATTACTGTGTACTGAGCAGTGAGCGTATCTGTAGTCTCTCTTACCCTCTGGACCTGGTTTCTCTGTGTCGCCCACACGCAGTGGTCTTGCTTTGGGTTCTTCTTTGTGTCTGTGGTGTCTCTGCGGTGCATTTGCATCCTCATGATAGACTGAAAGACAAAGTCGGCTTGATTAGTATTATCCGCTTTAATTTAGGCGTTGAATATCTCGTTCTCTTCAGATTACTTACAGCGATTGTGCTGGACGTAGTTAACAGCGATGTTCGTGGGTACAAATGATGTGCCGTGGTCCTTCTTCTTGTTTCTTTGTTCTGCCAAAAGCTTTGCTTTTGCCTCCTCTGTCTGGATAATGTTCTTTATCTTTGCACTGGAAAAGAAATTACATACACAAGTAGAATTAGTAAAGCTATGAGTAAAAAGCACCATTCGTTCGTGCCATGTCTCAATGCAAAAGTGCAGTTTTACTAAACAGACTCCTCTTGCTGAGTCTAAAATAAGTGTAGATGATTACTTAGAATATTCTCGGTACATACTCAATGCCGAGATCAACTTCAGGGATGCCACTCAGCATCTGATTAGACAGCATCTCCTCTGTCTTCTTGGCTGAATTGACTCGGATGTTCTCGGGCAGCTCGTACAGGTGGTCCTCTGGATTCTTCACTTTAACTTTCTGCTCCTCAGCCTCCACCAAGCCCTTCTTCTTTTTTAGTTCTGTCTCAATATATTTCATCCTGTGAGGATAAATTTATGATAAAAACATGTTTTAAACAAGTGTGAGTGTATCTCGAATTGTGTCCTAAATGCTGGGGATTAGAAATGTCTGTTCTATGTAATCTGTGCTATATCTACCTGAAGTATGCGTGGAGAGAAAAGAATCAGAATCAAACCCCCTAACAACTGGCGCTATTTGGCCAACACAAAATGCTGTCAATTTAAAAAATAAATAAATAAAGTCAGCTACAGTAGATTCTTATATGTCAGTCTCAGGAAAAAAAAGTCTTAGTCTGCTTTGAAGATAGACTTGCATGTTGGTACGAACCCATTTGTATTACTTAAGTCATTACATTCTTGTTACCAAAGTGAAAGCGTGTCTTCACATGTATTATGTGAAAGGGGACAGGACAAGAAAAAAGTATGCATACATATCTGCATCCTCGTCTCTTCTGTTCGTCTCGGCCGAAAAAGACGTCCCCAGGTTGAGATCTGTCTCATCTTCTGTCCTGAATACATAAGATGGCTCAAATGAAGACATTGCAATGCACAGAGTAGACCAACTATGCTGAAAATATTAAAGACTCACTTACATGTCCCTATTCCTGTCTTTTACTTTCTTCATGTCAACGATTCCTCCAGTCTTCAGTTTAAATGGGTCATTCTGTGAGGAATAATAAAAATAATTTTAATAAACGTAAGTTCAAACACCAAAACAAGAAACACCTTGGTTAATGAAACTATATTACAATTTAAAAATATTGATTTCACAAAACGGATTACCTACCTCAATTTCAGCCTCTGGTGGCAGTTTTTCTCCAACCAACAAGGCAGTCACACTGAATAAAATAAATATAAAAAACAATAAAAATAAAAAACTGATTCAGTATTTCACTGCTCAAACCACAGACTGTGTAAAACTTCATGTAAAGTAACTGGACAAAACGTTTTCGTGGTTTGATTTATTTACGTTACCTGATTCCAGTCTGTCGTTTGCGCAGACTCTGTAGCTCTTTAGCCTCTTCTAACTTATGTCTAAACATCCATGAAAAACAAAAGATTGCAAACGCATTACCTGGTCAGCTTATATATAATGCGACAACAAACCATCTGCATTTTTGCGATTAGCATTAGCATGCATAAGCATTACTCTAAACGGCTTTTTACATTTCTGTGGTTAAATGGATGGCTCTACCTGACTTCTTCGGTGGTCTCATCCTCCTCCACATCGGACGAGTCCCTTCTCCTCCTAAAATTTTTGCCACACGGCATTTTTTTTAAAGATACAACACAAAATTATTTCAGATTTTTTTAGAAGCTGCACTTGAGTATCGCTGCTGCGTGAATAAGAGGGGGACGATTTAACGAATGTACAAAATAGTGCGTCACGTCCGCTTATTTAACTCGCCACTTCCGTCCTCTTTAGATAACCATAACAAACATGGCGACCTACAGGCAGGTCAGCAGGTTGTTGGGTATTTCAGCAAGACTTTCGCGTCCGTAAGTTGTTCTGTATTGATCTTTTATCTGCATTGCTTTCTGTTTTTGCTGTATTTCATGTTTGCATGAATGCGTCGGAATGTTAAGCACCAGGGTCAAGCTAACGGTAGCACGCTGGCTAAACGGCGCAGTGACGCAGACAGTCAGCTACAGAGCAGGGAGGTGTGGGGATGTTTTACTGCTTTAAACCTCTCCATCATACAGCCGTTTGTTAACACTTTAAACCAGTCAATATCAACAAAGACAAACCTTTGCAAACTTTAAGAAAGTTTTATTTGTTTTTGTTGCATAAGTGCTAAAACTTTAGCCCGATTGTAATCTGCTTCTTCTGGACTAACCTGAGTTGTACACCGGGACACCGTTACTCTCGACAGTTCATAAAACTAAAGTGAGAAATCAAAACTAGGCCTTATCAAAAAGTAAATAAAACAGTTTTGTGAGCTTGTCAAACTAACTAAACTAAAATTAAAATATAGAGGAAATATTACAGGTTTCAGTATCTGTTAGCTTGGTTTTAAAAACTTATTAAAATTGCATTATCAGGCTTTGATAGAGTTATTTATTTAGACTAAAGCAGTTAACTTATAACTGTAAGTCAGCTGCTTTTAAAAAAATCTGTTTTTATTCAGAACTTTAGTAAAATCAGTACAGTTATAAATAAATCTTGCCACCCACATATACCCTTAAATTCAATAAGTGATAAAAAAATAAATAAATAAATAAAACTAAGACAGAAGTTAAAATAAAACTAAGCATTTTTGAAAAAAGAACTAAAATGAAGAAACTCAGTCTGTAAACTAACTCAAACTAAACTGAATTAAAACATCAGAACGAAATATAAATAACAATTAACTAAAAATGACAAAACTATAATAACTCTGTCCATAAGAGACAATGTCTCCAATTAGTCTGTTTCTGCTGGTGTTTCTACGGTCTTATACACTCAGACACTTCATTAGGTACACCTTTCTTGTACTGGGTTGGACCCCCCTTGCCTTAAGAACTGCCTCAATTCTTCATGACATGACCAAAATGGTTGAGGAGTTAAGGCAATGTGAAGTTCACATGGTAAAATCTAGGCGCAATAGATTTTTATTTTATTTATTTATTTATTTTTTTACCTTATGAATTTCTTGTGCTACCATGATAAATTATCCCTTAAAGCCTGTTTTCTCTTCTTTCTGAAACCGTTTCAATTATGTCTTTAGCACAAATGGTAATAGTTACTGTCATTTAAAGAGCACTTGTAAATAAAGGGTTAAAGAAGCCTTCATAACAGGCTAACAGCGGTCATAAAGGGATGGACATGGTCAGCAGCATGCCATTCACCTTTTTCCCAACTTATGCTCAGATGGGAATAAGGGGCTCAAAGTGTGCAAAGAAAAAAATCTGCACAATTGCAACACTACCTGAGGCTAAACCATTGATACAAGGCAGGATGGATCCATGACAAATCTGACCGTACTATCCAAATATCGCAGCAGAAATGTAAATTCATGAGACCAGGCAACGATTTTGCAGTCCTCCATTGTCCAGTTTTTGGTGAGCCTGCGTAAATAGTATCCCCTGTTTCCTGTTCTTAGCTGACAGGAGTGCCACCCAGTGTGGTCTTCTGCTGCTGTAGCCCATCTGTTTCAAGCTTCAATGTGTCTTTCGTTCGGATAAGCTCTTCTGGTTGTAATAAGTGGTTATTTACTGTTGCATTTGTATTAACTCAGGTTCATTCTCATTTGACCTTTGGCCTTAACAATGTGTTTTAGCCCAGCCTAGTGTCTCTGTAAACACTAGAGATGGTTGTTCGGGAAAATCCCAGCAGATCAGCAGGTTCTGGCACATCTAACACCAAATAAAAGTGACAGGAGGATTTCTGCTGTTGTCTACTTTCCTTGCTTATCATATACAGTGCCATTTTTGCATGTATTTGTATTATGTATGTCTGTGTTTTCTATTTTGCAATTCAAATGTCTTATATAGAAAAAATATATTTTTAGTTATCAGTGAATTGATACAGACAGTTCTTTCTCTTTGGCTAAAGCGAGACAAACGCTGACTGCTCAGCGTAACACTTTAAGTTCTGCATGACCCCTTTGGTTGTTTTACGTGTTGCCTCATGCAACAGTTTGTAAAACTTCTGCTACAAATTATTAGTTGTACAAACACCGTGTACCAAATCATTTTAGTGGATTAGTCTCACCACGCCTTCACGTTTTGAAATAATTACTTTAACACTCCAGAGAGGAAGGCATTAGATGAAGTAGGCTGACATGAGTGCTTGACATTTGGATGTCTAACACCGTTCATTTATCAGTGTGAGTTACGTTGTATTAAATGTCTTAATCTGTTGCTTTTTTTTTCAGTCTTGCTGGCAGTGGGTGTAAGAGCACTGGATTACACTTGCCTTCACATACCACAGGAGTTTCAAACAGATGGCCCTCAAGCCCCCTCTGGATTGTTCCTGGTTTGTATTCCTGTTGTTTCCCATAATAATCATATGTGTAACACTGAATGTGTTAATCCTGGAGTGATTGTCTTGAACATAACTCTTGAACCAATGCAATAGAAGCAGCTGCTGTTTGAGCAGGATGAAAACAGGTGCCTGTAGGATATGTGACATTGGCCTTGCAGTTCAATAAAGTAAAGATGCTTTGGAGAACTTTGCTAAGCAAACCAGGGACACCGTGATGACTCTAATGAAAACACTCTATGGTGATTTAGGTTGCATTCTTGTTCTTTGTTTTTTCTTTACCCAGGAAGAACCATGTTTGTTCAGACACAGGACACACCAAATCCAAACAGCATGAAGTTCCTGCCTGGTCGGACAGTTCTTGAAACAGGAACTATGAATTTTGCCAGCCCTCGTGAGGCACACTGCTCACCCCTAGCCAGGTATGTGAGATTACTGGTCTGAGAGAAATGCATGATGTCAAACAGCCATCTTAGCATTTCAAAGCATAGCAGAGGTAGGTGGGTGAGTTTAAATACATGAGGTCAACCGTCCAATGCACTGGACAGCGCACAAGACAGGTGGGTACTGACATGGAGTGGATGGAGGTGAGTGTCAGGGGTGATTTGTGACAGAAGAAAAGCAGCAAGAGTGAATGAGATGTTTTACAAGATGGTAGTGAGACCTGCTGTGATGTATGATTTGGAGACAGTGTGACCCTGACAAAAAAACAGAGGTGGCTGAGTTTAAGATGCTAAGATTTTAATTGAGAGTGATCAGGATGGGCAGGATCAGAAATGAGCATGTCAGAGGGAAAGCTCAGGGTGAGCAGTTTAAACACAAAGCTGGAGAGCCAGGCAAGGCTGAGATGCTCTGGACATGTGCAGAGAAGGGATAGTTGGATATGTTGGACAAAGGGTGTTGAATATACAGCTGCCAAGCAGGAGGAAAATTGGTGGACCTCCAGAGAAGGTTGGTGGATGTCATGAAGAAGGACATGGATTGGGTTAGTGTGACAGAGGAGAACATTAGGGATAGAGTGAGATGGAGGCAGATGATCCACTGTGGCAAAAATTAAAAGGAGCAGCCAAAAGAAAACTGGATTAATAGTTTGACTGCTGCTAGTTACATTTCAACATTGATTTACATGCCTTGTCTGTAGGGCAGTAACCAAGGCAACATTTACTCTTACCAAATAGGAAAAAAGTTGCAACTGCTATTAAGCACAGAAACAGACCTCTGTTCTCACAGCCCAGCACGCTGCTGTTTCAGATCGTCAGTGTGAAGCTTTTACCTCTAGTTGATCTTTATGACACTGCGGTGCAACAATTTTGAAAAGAAATATTATTTTCTAATTCTACTCCCATTAAAGTATTATGTTAATAAATATGACTGATACCTGTGTTTGTATTTATTTGTTACAAGCATTGCCCAGCCTCCTGTATTAAGTTTAAAATTCATCTTAAAGTGTGGCATATTAAAACCTCTGTGATTGTCTTCAGGCAGCTGTTTAGGATCGATGCAGTCAAGAGTGTGTTCCTGGGCCCTGACTTTATTACCATCACAAAGGTAAAGCCATGCCCAGTTTGTAAGAAGTGGCACTGGCCCAGCTTGGCATACCACAGCTAAGAATAGCTTGGTTTCTCATCCTTCTTCATTTAGGCTGACCCAAATGTGGAATGGAAGGTAATTAAGCCTGATGTGTTTGCTACCATTATGGACTTTTTTACCTCCGGGCTTCCTGTTGTAAACGAGGACAGCCAGCCAAGCCCAGATACAGGTAAGGTTTCCAAACAGCTGTGGCCTA
>VOQK01000853.1:24897-35578 GCA_015052645.1 Benitochromis conjunctus | reverse complement strand
GGGAATCTTTTATAGGAATATAACCAGAATACAACCAGTTGGCAACCAGTTGAGTGGACTCCCCCTTTCAAATGTTCACCAACGTGTCTGACGGTGATCGCAGCCAGCTGGATCTGGAGACAGGTTGCCAAACTACTTGCAACCAGTTGCAGGCACCAAAAAAAAAATTCAGTTCACTGGTCAGCAACCAAGTTTCCAGCCATAGAGTTTCCCTAGTCGTTCTATTTTAACTCCAGTGAGACTGAGTCATTAGTGATGAAGATGAATGTGCTGCTGGGTCTGTTTTCACCTCGTTGTGGCAGACTTGGATGGGGATTATTGAAAACAGCACATTTGCTTGGAGTTGAAGTGAATGTTTATTTCCCCGTTTAAAAAAAGCAATTTACACATTTTTCTGCTTTTGTCTATGAGAGTATTTTCGGAGGCATCACACCAAATGAATTTGCTACATTCGAGTTAGAAAAATAGCACATGATTTCTTTGATTTGTTGTAACTGAGCCTTTGATACTTAGCTAAAGTACTGTATATCAGTTTATTGCATCATCTCATAAATGAACTCGATGCCTGCTGACTCTGAATGAAACCCAGATGAAAACCCCATTGCAATTCTGGTCCCGCCTTTTGGATGCTGACGTGGTCCTCCACTGTAATCCCAGAGGGAGTTAAAGAAGCCTGATTTTCTCATCTCAGCTCATGTAAACCTTGGACACTTGGTTTCATGCCTCTCCCCACCCCCTCACCAAAAGCATTTGCCAGCTGGGATTCAAGCAGAGGAGTAGAAGCCCCTGCTCTTTCTAGTGAGCATAGAGAGAGAGGGAGGAAGAGTGGAGCAGGTCCTTCCCTGCCCCAGCTCTTGGCTCAGTGACTCTTGTGTTGCTCCAAAGTCCCAGAGCACGCCTCAGAGACGCCATCATTTACTGCTCGGCTGGCAGGGCCACACGCCCACACCCACCTCAACCGAATGCTGCACATTAACAACCAAGTTCATCAAAACACTGACTTGGTTTGCAACTAATCACATGCTGAATCATCCCAAATTCATATATTTGGTCTCAATTTTCTTCTTTTTCATGCTTGTAAGATTTTTTTTTTAAACTTTAAATTAGGGAATTTCCAATTCCTTTGGTCATATTCAAGATTCATGGCATAAATGAGCACTTAAAGACAAAATACTTTGATGCTATCATGAGGCAGATCCTTCTGGCAGGTCAGCCGACAATAAATGAGAGAAGACTGCTTTTGAATTACATAACTCTTTCCACTGGGAATTTACAGGATTACAAAGTTTGTTTTCTGGATCACAGCTGTTATATTTTCTTTATGTTTCAGCTGTGTGAGCTGTAGAATAGAATAAACCTCTATTATCGCACAAATTAGAAATTTGGGTGTTACACAGCTCTTATAGCAAGGGGAATATAAGTATAGAAGGGGGACACAAAATGGTCTTATATATATATATATATATATAAGCAAATGAAATTCGTATATACAAGTAACAATGTACAGAAAATATGTATAAAAATTGTATGGAGATATGTATAAACATGTACAGAGATATACATGAGTACGAAGTGTGCATACGTTCTCACATTTGCAGGGTCAAAGTTGGCACATTGTGCATCAGGAAAGCACTGACAAGTTTGAAAGTATGAACATGGAAGAGATCCACAGTTTACTATGTGGGTTAAATATGTTGCCACATCTGAGCGGACAGTGAGGACTGTTGGAGCTCTGAAGGACTGCGGTTTGTGTGTTGTTGTAAGGAAAAAAGAAAAAGTGTGTAAATGTTTTACAGCTATTTTCTTGGCCCTGCACATTGGCATTTCTGAGTCCAGAGGGTCTTGTGAATTGAGTTGGCTTCTCACAAACCCTGATTAAATCTCCTAAATGGGCATGGAAGGCCTCCAAACGTGCTCGGAGATGAAGGAAGGAGAGGGAGTGGGCGGCTGTGACGGCAGGCACAAAGTCTCAGATGTGTTGAGGTTATAAGAAGCGACATTTCCAGAAGGATCAGAGGTCCTCTCGGGTATATGTGGCTACAAAGTTTTTTAGGATGAGCAGCACTAACTCATCTGCTCTTTTTTTTGATCATGCTGCTTGACGTGTATTAAAACCCACCTCTCCTTCCATGTTTCATCTGGTGCAGATTATAAACTGGAGACCAAATTTGCAATCAAAACAAAGAGAAGAAGAAGCACATGATTTCATAAACTGTACCGAAAGGCTCAAGTCGTGATCTGGTCTCTGCTTCGTTGGTTCGATATTGAGCTGCAAAACAGGAAATCTACCATTCCCTCTAGAAATGAGGTCACAAGCAAACAATATTTCACTGTGCAGTGGTGGTGGTCCACTTTGTGACCTTCATGCAAATAGTCAGGGAGCAGTTGTTTTCTTTTTTAATCAGAGTATAAGACAGACAAAGAAACCACATCTTAGCAATTGTGTTACAGTTAATAAATATTCAGCTTTCTCTGTTTTTGTTTGTTTTTTTGTCTTTAGGCCTACACCAGTCAGTTTGTGGCCTTGATCATGTTTGCCCTCCTGATGTGCGATGACAGGATTTCGGTTCAGCCCAGGCGTCGTGAGATAATCCAGGGCCTAAGAGTGCTTCCAGGTAAGTCGGGCCACATGTGTTGTAATTCAGCCAGAGAAGTCCTGAACATATGTGAAGTTTGAAAACATAGGGACTGGAAAAATTAGCTGTCAGACCCAAGATCAAGCACATAGCCTGTTTTTAGTTTTGTTGGTGTTTTTTTTGTTTTTTTTTAATCCTCTTACGGTAACAAAAGGATAAGAAGTTGAGAGAGAGGGGGGGGTGGCAGCAACGGAGGAATAGCTTTAGATTTTGGAGCTGGGCTCTTGCATGACTCTCTGAATCTAAAGCACATGATAGCATGTCTCCAATAGTAAATTAATAAGAAATGTCTGGCTCCTCTGCCACTCCCTGCCCAACATTAGAAGCTGAGTCTAGGTTCATGTTGCTGCACAATTTTTTTCATATTTTATCGCTGCGAGTCAGCCTCTTTAAACAAGAAAAAAAACGTGTGTGTGTCTGTGTGTGTGTGTGTGTTAGATCTGATTAAGGAGGTCCTCAGTTTGGATGATGAAATCCAGAAGCTGGCAACAGAGCTGTACCAGCAGAAGAGTGTGCTCATCATGGGCAGAGGCTACCATTATGCTACCTGCCTGGAAGGAGCACTGGTCAGCACATGCGACCTTATCATCTGACAGCTTGATTGTTAATTACAGCGTAGGCTTGCATTTATCTAAATTGTGGACGTTTTTTATTCCCCTGCAGAAAATCAAGGAAATCACGTACATGCATTCAGAGGGTATCCTGGCAGGAGAGCTGAAACATGGCCCACTGGCCCTGGTGGATAAACTCATGCCGGTGATCATGATCATAATGAGAGACCACACTTACATCAAGTGTCAGAATGCCCTACAGCAAGTTGTTGCTCGCCAGGTGAGAATCATACATGGCACATATCAATACTCCAGAAGCAGAAACGACCTGCATGTTGTGTGATCAGCCTTATTGTAATGTTGGTGTGTTGGTTTGTTTTATAATCCAGTCACAAGTGATCAGCCCAGATTGTTTAGTTGCCTGAAATGCTCAAACAAACTCTGACAAATAAAAACTAAATGTGATGTTTTACAGTGTTTATTATATTGTGGAAATTGACTAAGTTTATTTGAATCCATTTAAGTTTTTTCCTTTCTGAAAACTGTTTACGTCATAACTCATTAAGTTCAAACCCCAAAAATGTGCCGACCACTGCCTCACCTCTGGCCCTTCAACTCAGTCAGTGAAAGGGGAGAGGTTGATTGAGAGCTCTTCATCATTGTGCAGTCAACAATCCGCAGCACATGTTGGTTTAGAGGTGTGAAAACTAACCCTATAGTCCTTTGTTTGTTTGATTTACAGGGCCGTCCTATTGTGATCTGCGACAAGGATGATCACGAGACCATCAAAAACTCCAGCCGCACCATCAAAGTGCCTCACTGTGTGGACTGCCTGCAGGGCATCCTGAGCGTCATCCCTCTGCAGCTGCTGTCCTTCCACCTGGCTGTCCTCAGAGGCTACGATGTAAGTGCTTTCTCCTCAGGATCAGCAGCAACTGTCGAACAAGCATGCTTCTTATATCAAACTTATTTCTTGGAGATATTAAGTCATTTCCACTCTTGCAGTCATCATCAGTATACCTGTGTTTACATTTTCTGCTAAAAATACAGGTGTAGTAGGAATATGATTGTGTAAAATAGGTCGATGATTCGTTTCAGGACATAAAAGAGGACAGTTATGAAAAAGTTTCGGCAACGCAATATGAATGATATTTTGTTACTATTAGCCTGTCACTGATCATCTAGCACTGTCGCTGCTTTGTGAGCAGAAACACTGCCAGAATAAATGTGCAGTGTTTATATCTGTAAATCAGCATGTCCCCAACTCGCTCGAAAATGTAACCTACTTTGTGAACGATGTAAACTGCCAAACTTGGTGGTGAAGGTGATGACGATGTGGTTAGCTGCCACGCTGAAAGAATTACTCTGAAATGTAAATAACCTCCATCTGTGCGCAAATTCCGACCTGCGATTGGTTCATTTATTGGCAAAGCGCACAAGCTGTTACAAGCTGTTTGTGCTGTTAATGCTGGTGCTGCAGAACTGACTTAGATGGTGCTGCTCTGTGTTGTTCCCTTGATTTCCTGTTTTTGAGGAATTTTAAAGGTCAAAGTGAGCAGCTTAACTCAAAGTCAGCATGTAAGTGAGTTTTTCAAAGCATTTCAGGGAAACGTCCTTGCTGTGCAGCTCTGTAAAACAAACAGCACACGGCCCCACCACACGCATGCCCTCTGTTTTATGTAATTTTGTCCGAGGGGAGGAGGAGCGCTCTGGACAGGACATGTGTGATAATTACAAGAGCAGTCCTGCCAAGCCGCCATATCTCTGGCTCGCAGATTAAAGTATGTTTTTGTTAAGATTTTTATAAATCATGCTCGGGTGTTTTAACCGCAGCATTTAGTCAACAGCAGCAACAGTCTCCTTTTCATCTGTAAGGCTATTGATTGTCTTCTCCTCTGTTTAAATATAGGTGGACTGTCCAAGAAACCTGGCCAAGTCCGTGACAGTAGAGTGAGCCGCACCATTCATCACTAACAACAAAAGCTTGACACAGACACACATTTAAGCACAGACCCCAAAGGGAGCATCTGTATGAAGAATCCACCAGAAGATGACGTCCTGTCCTGTGTCATGTGTGACGTGGCTCTTTTTTTCCCCCCCCTTTTTTTTAATGCAGTTTTTCACTAATCAGTCGTGTATCTCACTGTTGTGTATTATCACATGGTTGCATTTGTCTTTTTCTTTGTTGTAGCCGGTGGCAAGGAATGGGTTGGCAAAGACGTATAACATTGCATATCATTTTTTGGGGGTTCGGGTGAACCTGTATCAACCATCGCTGACCATTTGTGGGCATGCCCTCCATGTTTATCTGTTGCTGATTGGGCTCTCTGGGAGATGATGTTAAAGCTGACAGTAGTTTACACTTTAAAGACCTCACTGGCTCATTTTCTCTTTTAGTGCAATGATTTGTAGTTTAGTTGGTTTTTTTTTTTTCCTTGGCAGCTAATCATTCGAAGTGTCTTTACTCCACAGTTGAAGTAAACCACAGTCTTGAATCATTCCAAGCCACAGGTCATCGCTTCTTCATAATTGCAGTGTGGTTTTGATACACTTTCCTCTCTTGGATTTTCTTCTGAGGACACGCAGCAAAGAGCAGCATCAAATGTCCGATCAGAAAAAGTTTGTGAATACTGCGATAAATCTTCTAATGTTGCTGTGTGTAAGCCCAGGAATTTGGTTTTCAAACTCTGGTTTTGGTCCACTCGGTTAATGAGAGGAACCACCTACAGCAGAGTCTGAGACGTCGCTCGTTCACTCTTTCCTATTTTCTCTGCACGATCCTGTTACTGTAAACGCTCTCTGTGTGCAATTTAGCGTTTCATTCTCATGTGGGACTTTTTGCATAAAGGTTTTTTTTTTTTAAATCAATAAACTGAAGTGATGCAAGTGGGATAAAGTAGCAAACCTGGAGTAGAGGCAGTCGCCAGCCCACACCTTGCCACTGTCATTTTGCAATTTTGGGACCATTTGTAGCTTTTCTTCTTTTTTTTCCTCCTTTTGTTACATTTGTTTGTTAATTGTTTTGGGTTTTTTGAAAGGAATTTTATATTATTGAAGTTATGCTTTCATTTAAAATGTTAATGTTATTGTCATCTGACATGTCAAACCAAAAATCTCTTTCTGGTGGCTTTGGCAATCATAAACCAAAACTCTTATTTTCTGTTTCACTGTTGCTTTTGTAGCCAAACATGAACTGAGTTTGTAGATTGTATGCTATGAAGTTATTCTGAGGCCCTGAGGGGGACGTATACACACAGTCGCTTGGCAGCATGTCATACTGTAGACATTGACTTTGGGCAGAAGCCAAATGCCAAGCTGTGTGTCTGTGATCCCAGGTGTCTTTTAAATTCAGAAGCCAAGAAAAAAAGTGACATTGCACGCACACACAGTTATGCAGTAGAGAAAGAATAGGAGCAGCTTTTTATGAAGGCCACATTCTTTAGGTTTAAAGATATTTATCTTGCATTTACAATCAAGCCTTAACTTGGACTTCATTTTCCCCCCTCAAGCCTTTTCTGAGCCAGTGAAATATTGTTACAGGTACTTTTGTAACCCACACTCGAAACACTTTTTGATTTACTGACTGGATGTATTGATCAAGGACGCTGCACTGGATCCTAGTACCATCTGTTGGGTTACTGAGGGAGTGGGGGTACTATTTATTAGTGGAATGGATGCAATAAAGTGTCAAGTACATCTCTTTTAAAAGTGTCTGCGAGTTATTGGATTCAGGATGTGTGCACTTGTGGATTTACATGACCTAAAATACTAACAATGATAAGATTAAAAAAAAAGAAAAAAAAAAGGTGTCTTTACCATTTTTATTCCAATAATTAAGCTGTAGAAATTCAGTCACATTTGGACTTATGATTAAAATAACTTGTGGTAGATTACACAAAGAGTTGAGGTACAGGAGGTATTTAGGCGGCAGCTCAAAGTAACGATACGCTGCCACTGGTGCCAAATTCCAAGAAGACTGACATAATCAGTCTGATGCTTCCACGTAGAGCCGTAACAGTGCAGACGCAGTGTCTGAGGTTGCTCCACAGACACGGCAGGAGTGATGCTGCCACTTGAATGAGAGCAAAGGAGCAAATGAAACATAGAGACAGTGAGAGGCGGCACAGCACGGGCAGCACAAGCAGCACTGCTTTGATTGCCTTTAAGGGCTCTGCAGATCTCCTTCCTCCACAGCCACTCGGAGGGCAGGTGTTACTTCTGCAGGTGTGCGATGGAGGCCAGGTGGAGCAGCAGCTTGAGCATTCATGTCGGTCCAAGTCTTCACGTGCCAGGAGCACACCTGCCAGCTTCTGCCTGATGAACATGTTCAGCTTCAGCAAGACTGAGAGGTAAAGAGTCATGTTCCTGGTGAAAGCAAGTGCAGCTTTCAGAAGGGTTTCATTGCAGAAACTAACCACAACAGCAGCCTCACACGCAGCTGTGGAGTAATTATGGAAAGTAACCACAGCTTTCAACAGCAACAGCCTCCATTGTCCAAGCATGGGGAGCGTCCTGGGTAGTTTCTCGTCTATAAAGAGCATCATGTGACGCAGGTAACATCCTCTGTGTAGCAGCCAGACTTTGCCTGTTCTTCTAAATCAAAGCATCACTGCAGCTTTTATCAGTGGGGCTGAATAAGTGTTAGCAGCTGCTGTGACTTTAATTGCAAACAGCTTGGGGTCGTAAGGAGAATGGATTTTCTCTGCTGTGGGCCTCTTGTTAGAAAGGCAGGAATTAGGTGTTATCACAGGAAACGCGCATCTCTAACCATGAACATCAATCATGATTCCTCTAAACGTCCTGAAAAAAACAAAAGCAGAAACCTGACTTTCTGGGGAACTGTAGTTGTTTATATGGTCTTGTCAAGACTTGATATTGTGTTTATCTTTTCTTAAAAGTTTAGCATCTTTTGCATAAGTAGGCCAGTGGAGCAATCAGCAGGTTCACCTGGTATCTATTAGATGTTTCATGACAGCTCAGAGTAAAAGTGCAATAAACAGCTGTGTCCTCCTTATCTTCTTTTAGGTTAAGTCTCCCTGGTTATCAGCAGTTTAAGGGTATAAGAGTACAGTGAAATCACTGTCGTATTCAACAAACCGTCTGAGATGATTTGAGTTTTGTGGCATGGTGTGTTAGCCCCTTCACACTGTGGTCATAAAGGGATGGGCATAGTCAGAAACAACACTCAGGATGGGCCCTGCTTTCATATTGTACACTAAATTCTGACCCTATCTTCTAAAAGCAACTCAAGATCAGATTATTCCAGTGTTCTGTTATCCAATGTTTTGTGAATAGGTGTGAATTGTAGGCCCTAGTTTCCTGCTTTTGGCTGACAGAAGGGGCACCTGCTATAGTTCTGTGCTGCTATAACCTTCTGTTTTAAGGTTTGATGTGTTGCAAATTCAGAAATGCTTGTCTGCACCCCTGGGTGTAATGAGTAGTTATTTTAGTTACTGTTGTCTTCCTATCAGCTCAAACCAGTCTGACAGTTCTCCTCTGACATCAGCAAAGCATTTTCACCCAGAAATCAGGCGCTAACTGGTTATTTTCTTTTTTTCAGATCGTAGTCCTTGTAAACTTTACAGATGGCTGTGCAGAAAAGTCGCAGTAGATCAGTTGTTTCTGAGTTACTCAGTCGACCCCATCTGACACCAACAACCATTCCACACTCTAAATCACTTAAACCACCTCACTACTCCATTCTGATGCTCTCCTTGAGTTTCACCAGGTCGTCTTAGCCATGTCTAAATGCCTAAATGCACCGAGTTGCTGCTATGTGATTGCCTGATTAGATATTTGTGTTAACGAGCAGCTGAACAGGTGTACCTAACAAAGCGGCCGATGAGTTTATGTGATTTACTGTAGAAACAGAGATTAGCAGCAGCAACAAAGTTTAAATATTTGGAACCAAATCTGCCCAAAGTCTACTGCTGATGAAATGTGTCACTGGATTTCATTCTGTCCTCTCTTATTCCCAGATCATCACGATGTCATCATCCTCAGCAGGCCTTTTCATTGCTGTAGCTCATGCATATTTCCTGAGGATTAGATTGTGTCAAATATTTTCCAAGATGGTTCCCCTATTCGTGTTGTAACATAATGCAACATATTAACATCTTGAATGAGTTCGCTGCACATGAAGTATTCTCTTCTCTGTTTTTCTGTCACAAGGAGTGAGTGAGGGTCTCCTTGCAGACATGTGATGTCAGTAGGTAAATGAGAAAAGAACAGCTGAACAGTTTGGGAGGTACAGAATATTGTTTAAAGGAGCCCTGTGGATAAATAGTGACCTGAGGGAATATCCAGCTAAACACATTAAAGGCTTTACAGACTCTTGAAGAAAGCATACACAATAAACATGTGGATCAGTGGCTGTTTTTGCTGTCTGGAAGTAAAACAGAATGTTTTTCAAATGAGTATCTGAAGAAACGTATAACTAGGTGGAGTGAAATTTTATACAATTCAACTGCTTTCTTGCTTTTTAAACGAATCAGACACACCAGTCTCTGTTTACTGTGCAGTAGTGACGGGATTGCTAACCGTGACCTGATGAGAGTAAACGCTTCATATCAACATCCACTAAATGGCTTTGATCGTATTTTATTCTCAGAGGAATTCAACACTTTCTGCAAAGAAAGTAAAACAAGATTGTCTGCTGACTCATCACTGTACAGCACACACAGGCACACACATAACTGAACACGCATATTTGCATTAATAATGTACAACTTTTTTTTTGAAGCCGTAGGTGGACGAGTAAGACGATGTGCAAAGCTTTTCCCTGATTCCAAGAGTTACCCTCATCTTAACAGACAGATCCTATGCAGGGCTTACCTACAGCTGTAATTACAGTCAACTTGGTCAGGTCAGTTCCAGCGATAAGTCTGGTGAAGCCAAATTTACTGTTTACACCAATGGGCACAGAAAACAGGCCAGATATGGCTCACATTAGGTTGGATGAAAATAGTATGCGAGTCAGGAGTTGAACAATGGAAGTTCAGATACATTGCATTGCTGTTTCAGTACACTTAATGTCCGTGCTGTCATCACCGATGATTGTCTTTCCCCAAAATGAAAAGAGTGTGGTCTACACAAGTACAAAGTAAAAAATGAAAGTATTTACAAATGTATAAAAACAAGTACAAAAGTTAAAAAAAGAACAAACGATGACTCGAGCACTTTTGCATGCAAACATTCAAGAATTTTTAAAAAAGGAATGTTTTTTAGATGCCTCTGCATCGTCCTTAATCTGCTGTATGTGGAACATTTGCAGGATGAGTCTTTTTCTTTTCTTTTATCATAAAACAGGAACTTTACACTGGCAGGTATTTTAGTGACATGGCCATTTAGAAGAAAACTGTACTCCTGCTCTCCTCTGTGTAAAGCTGTTAGTACAAGCTGTTGATCCTCTGTCAGGTTTCGTACAGTCTTCAGTCTAAAGCTTTTGAGCCGGCCTGCGTGATCTCATTAATAGGGAATGTCTATGTAATTCAA
>VOQK01000853.1:11276-24877 GCA_015052645.1 Benitochromis conjunctus | reverse complement strand
TCTATGTAATTCAAGCATCCAAGCAATTGCACTGTTGGGCTAGATGTGTACAAAAGTCACTGTAGACAAATAGCTGAAAACAAGTCCTCGATCCTCCTCGTCACAAGTCTGAAAGGCGACAGCCTGCTGAGCGTGGCACCTTGTTGTACCTCACTCGTAGTTACAATCAAAGATAGCTATGTGCTGGTGGTGCTCTGGATTATGTTTTTCAGTCTTGTGTGACCACCTCCTGTCTCCCACCACACTTCTACAGACCAGGGCGAGGCGGAGGGCGGGCAGGCGGAGGGGCTCGTCCAGGAGGGGGTCCCTGAGGAGGAGGTGGCAGCGAGCCGGTTGGGATTGCACAGGGCGGAGGGGTGGGTGGGAGCGCTGGTGGGAGCGCTAGTGGGGTGGATATATTCAAGGTGGTTGGAGGAAGAGCCCGGTTGGGAGGTGGTGTGTAAGGGGGAGGGGTGGATATGGGTGGAGGTGTTGGAGGCAGCGAGGAGAAGGGCGGTGCGCTGGGAGTCGGTGGTAGGGTCCCCTGTGGTGGAGGTGGATTCCTGTCAGGGGGGTTGTAGATGGGAGATGTGTGATTGTTGAAGTGTGGGTAGCTATGAGGGGATTTTACACGGGTGAAGTTCATGCATCTGCCCTATAAAATTGAACAGAGATAAGATTTTGTTAGCAGAAAGTGGCAAATGTTAAATTTTTTCACAATTGAACAATTTTTAATTGTTCAATCGGAGGCAAAAATTCACAATGAAAATTCAGACACTGAGTTAAAATGACAGACAGGAAAAAGTATATATATAGAAATATGGATTTAGTCTGTGGGTTTGAAAAGTGAGGCTCATAAAACATTCACCTAAACCTGCTTTCTTCTGATGATCCAGCAAGGCCTCTAGAGTTGCAAAAAAAATTCTCATTGTGGTGACCCTACTGCTGCTTACTTGGCATATGATCACTTGAAAAACTTTATTAATGAGTTTGTCTCAGCAACTAGCTTAAAACAACAAGATGACATTTCCATTTTCTACAGAGCCAAAGCAAAATTCATACATTCATAAACTACTGCCATAAATTGCAAGTACTATATTTTAACATACTATTTGAATAATATCAACTTTTTGCAATAAATCATGGCTACAAAGCAGATATGTGTCAGTTAAGTCACCTCCTCACATCACCTCAAAGTCTCAAAATCCCAAAAGCTCTGGCCACTATTTGTTAGCTCAGTGTACTCAGATAGCAATTTGACACCAGACCAGATCTGCCCAAACATCTTTTTGCAATCTGTCAGTCTACGGTTTACCTCAGCTTTCAATATGCAGGGTGAAAAGCATCTATTTATTCTGGATGAGGCTTTAAAACTTTCTGAAAGCAGTCAGATATGAGTCAATCTGTTGTTGAAGCTCACTTTTGACCAATGACACTGATGCTGAGTTGTTGAGGATATCCCGACCTTTTCTTTTGGAAATGCTACTGTTAGCCTCTGTTAGCTGCGGTTAGCCTCTGTTAGCTGCTGTTAGCTGGCATTAGTGAACCTGTCTTTGAAGTAAATCTAACATTGTGTGACTCTGGCCCTTAGCAAATGATGATGATGTGAGAATGTAATCAAGCTCAGAGAGAATGTAAGATTCATGTTTGCTTCAAGGACACTTGTAGGCTTGAATTGGAGTAAAACACACGCTTATAACCAGCTGCTGTTTTGTTTTGCTGGCTCAGAGTCTGGAGACAGGAGGGTCACATTTCAAATCTGCTGAAAATAAGTAATTGTGACAATATCTGGAATGAATAGGCATGTTTATGCTCATTTTTATGTGTTAGAGCCCCAACTTCAGTTCAGGAGATTAGCCTTGAGGTGAGGAGGACGAGTTCGCTCTTTTCTTTTGCATTTTTGCTTGTTTGTTGAAGACGACGCCTTCTCAGATGATAAAACATAGGTAAGATCCTTGGGTGACAATATATTTTGGCAAAATAGTCCCATATCCACCTCAGCCATTGTATTCAAGAAAGTGGGGCAGCTTCCACAAAGTGGCGCCAGCTCCTATATTTTTAATCAATTAATTCATTCAATTCATTTATTAGAACGTTAGTACTAACTTAAATAAAAACATGTATAATAGATCATTTGTTTTATCAGCTGCCCTTTTTTTATTTGATCAAACGATAACTTCAGAATTTCAAGTGTGGAGAACCAACGTCTCGACTTTTCTGAACTTTCTTTGACAAAACACACAATTTCCTGCTTGAATGAACTCACACTCACAAAAGCCTTTTCCTGTTGTACATGCATAGCTACGTAATGTGTCTTTTAATGTCAGCAGACCTTTAAAAAAGTGCTGTAATTCTCAGTCCCAGCTTAAATTTTGAGAAACCATGCAGCTATTTCATTGGACAACTTGACCTGCCATCAACACGCCCATTCAACATGAAGTGAGGTCATTCAATGGAGGTATACATCATCATCATCATTATATTCCAGAAACAGGTTACACCCCTGGAGCAGCTGCACTCAGTTGACCCAGGAGTTGCTGATAAGGAATGTGTCTCTTATTTAACACTGAGGAGAAATGACTGTTGGGGGAAAAGAAATAGGCCAAATGCTGCATGCTGTACAGTTCATCTTATACTGAATATCATGGATCCTAATGTCTCTTGGGCTCCTGGACTGTATCATACTTGTAGCTAAATTCACAGTCAGTCACTACTGAAATATGTGATGGTTCAATAGGCCAGTAACCTGCTGTGTTACGTTCTCTGATTTTTATTTTTAATTACTGAAAGACCCCAGTCTTTAAGGCTCACAAAAGCGACACGTAACAGGGTTTTTCTCCAGCAGCCACTGGATCAGCTGGCCTCCTCCTCCCTGCTGCTGCACTCGTTTAGGGTGAGTTATAAAAAACAATCGAGGCTTTTAAAGTAGACTCCTAATTGCAATCAGAACAAGCTTTCTGCTCAGAAAGTGTTTACTGCTCAGAAAGTACAAACAAGTTGGGGTTTTTTTCCCAGTAAGCTAGTGAAAAGCTTTTATAGTGAGGAAGACACACTTTGACACTTTGTTTCTCAGTGAGCTGGGGTGCTGTTTAAAACATCCATAAACTGTATAATGCAAAAAGTACTGTAAAGAGAAGGAGCTGCTTAGTTAGTTCTAAATATCCTGTATAATATTTTATAATAAGCTCAAGTTTTTCATGTCTAGTTATTTACAAATTATACAAAATACAACACTATTCTCTTGAAAGTAAATACTGCCTCTCGGGCACATCTCATTGGGTATAAAAAGAGCATCGCAGAGAGTCTGAGGCTGAAGTAAAACAGGGTGAAATCAGCCGCTCAGGCTCGCTGCATCCACAATTACAAGTTAAAACTCTACCATGCAAAGAAAAAAGAACACTTTTTTTCTTGTTTATTTTTTTTAAATCAGGAAATGCCTTGATTATTTTAGCAGAACCGTGCCAAACCACATTTTGCATGCATTACAACACCATGACTGTAGAAAACAAGCCTGATTGCTAAACTGGCTCACCTACGTATCAGACCTTTTACCCACTAAAAACATATGGCTCACTTCAAGACAAAAAATACAGCAAAGGAGGCTAAGAAATACTTTAAAGTATGAATCCTGATAAGTTTGCCCTCAGATGTAACTTCCCATCCTCCTCAGCATGACCTGAGGGTCTTGCTGGACTGTCAGTGTACCTCTTTATGAAAATGCTGCATAACTGCACTGATGAAGATGAAGCACTCTGACCATATAATAACACATCAGTCTGAAAATACCAGAGGCTTATCTCTGCCAAACAATTATCTTTCTATTGTAACTGCATAAAGAATCAACATGAGAGTTTTTGCATCAAATTCAGTAAAAACTTACATTACAGCTGCCAAAACATAAACTATGGACTATACTTGTGAGCTTTGCTGGGTGCAACTTGCTAGTAACTGGTTGGTCTGCTCTTTGCCCTTAGAATTGCTTTAATTCTACATGGCATAGATTCAGCAAGGTGCTGGAGGCACTCCTCAGAGATTTTGGTCCACATTGCCATGACAACATTACACAGTTGCTGCAGATTAATGTGAATCTCCTGTTCCCCACATCCCAAAGGTGCTCTATTAGATTGAGATCTGCTAATTGTGGAGGCCACTGGAGTTTAGTGAACTGATTATGATGTTTAAGAAACCAGTTTGAGATTATTTGAGTTTTGTGATATGTTGTGTTATCCTGCTGTCAGATGATGGGTACACTCTGGTCTACTGAAAGGCCCAAAATGCTCCAAGAAAATATCCCCGGCACTATTACACCACCAGAGCCTGAATCATTCATACAAGACATGATGGACAGAGGCTTTCATGATGTTTATGCAGAATTCGGTACATGCAATTTAAATGTCAGAGCAAAAACTGCTCACTGGGTATTTTATTCTTTTTCAGGCAATTCCGATGACTGACTGATTAGATATGTGCATTAATAAGCAGCTGATCAGTTGTACCTAATAAAGTGGCTGGTGAGTTTATACTATGCATATACTTAACATTACACATATATGGGTTTGAAAGCACATATTACATTTACATACACCTTATCTAGGATCTTACTGTAACTGGTATTCTCACTAGAAGTTTCAAATAAAAGAAAAGTGGGCTACTAATATTTGTTCCTACTCTCGTCTTCAAAATTCTCCTTTATGTTTCAACATAGCTGTGTGTCACCTTATACCGCTCTGTGCAAACAATAGGAGCAGCTCCTTCCTTGAATGGTATTTAAAGGCCTATCTTCTAGCAGCAAATCCTGTCTGTGTTGATTCGAATCTGAAACTAGCTCAGTGTACTTTAGAGTTGCGCAAAACACTTAAGAGTTACAGAAGTTACAGAGAAACTTCTAGAAAATGTAAAAATGATTGTTTAAATATGCCAGAAATGTCTTTTCACACTGTGAGGGTAATGGTTTTAGATCAACACTCTGACCCAGAGAAATGTGAATCATTACATAAACGCTTGTGGTGACATTTTTAGACACATAATTCCCGTTTTTCACCACACATACAGACTCTACAGTCTCTGACTTCATGTTAGCTGCGAACTGCAGCGGTCATTGCACTGTCACCCCCACTGCAGCTGGCCTTTGAGGAATTTCATTTTGTTTTTTCGCAATGACTTCACCAGACGTCTTTACATTGCTGCGCACTGTAGCCAGTCTAAATCCAATCCCACCGCAATTTTCCCCATGAGTCTCGCTGTGCACACTTCATTGCTTACAGCTGGTTCATTTTCTCAACATTTTCACATACAGGAGAATTGTCCCAATTGCTAATTTTCATTTGCCAAAGGCTAACGCACAGCCAAGCCTGACGTCAGTCCGTGAAATGCAGAACGATTTACGATGCGCGATCAGTCCATGCCAGTGCAGGGTTGATGTTGCTCTTACCTTTTCACCAGGATGAGGTCTCATTACAGACACACGATCGTAGCCTTTTCTTAAAAGCACCCACAATGCATCCAGTTTGCTCTGTGGAAACACAGAAGAGACCAAAATGTTTAAGGAATGTAAAATCCTCAAGGAAGCTTACTTTTTACCTCCTACAAAAAATTGGTTTCTGCTACCAACCCTTGTTTTTTTGTATTCTTTTTCACACAAGTGATTTCAGCTGCATATTAATGTATCGTTTAATTCATCCATCTATCTCAAAGTGACACAGTGATATGGTTTCAGTCCACTGTACGTTGGCTCTTCATACTTTTCAGACGCAGCAAATACTTTGAGGATAAGAGCAGAAAAAATGCAGCTGTTTTTCCTCACAAAAACTCCTGGCTGTGCAGGCTTTCTCCCTGGAGGTCAGGCCAGCAGAAGTCTGGTTTCTATTAGCAATCCCCTGCTGATTGGGAAGACTTCAGACTGACTCCTTTAACCCCATGCTGGTTCTGGAGGAATGGGGCAAAGTGCCAACAGTCACCTAAGCTTTAATACCGTAACACATCTCGTGCTAAAACATCATACTTGTACTAACATATCCTCAGCCAGATTAGCATGGAGTAATTTGTGGCAGATGCTGTGTTATATGTAGTATGCGACTGAGCAGAGCTGTTAAAAATCATGACTCCCATACTTCCAATACTTTTTGAACTAATAACTCTCAAATTCTCTAGTATTTACTCATTTTTATGTGGCTCAGTTAAAACTCATATCCTGTTTGCTTTAAGTTGTTTAGGTAACGCTTGTGAGGAATGACTGGGGACAACAGTGAGAAACGTTCTTCAGTACTCTCACGATCACATCTGACTCAGGACAATATGCTAAAACCCAATTCCAGAAAAGTTGGGGTGCTGTTTAAAATGAAACAAAAACAGAATTCAATCATTTGCAGATCTCATGAACTCGTATCTTATTCACAGTACAACACAGAAAACACAGATGTTCAAAGTGAGACCTTTTACTATTTTTTTGAAAAATATTAGCTTGTTTTGAATTTGATGGCAGCAACACAAGTGGAAAACTGTTCTGTGGTCAAATTCTTTTTGGAAAACATGCAGTCCGTGTCCTTCGAACTAAAGAGGAGAAGGGCCATCCAGTTTGTTATCAGCGTCGAGTTCAAAAGCCTGCATCTCTGATGATATAGGGGTGCATTGGTGCCTATGGTATTAGGAACATGCATTTGCAAAGGCACCAACAATGCTGAAAGGCATATACAGGTTTTACATACACTCCCATCCAGATTAACTGTGTTTCAGAGAAAATCTTCCATATATCACTAAAATGCCAAACTGCACACTACATCTATTACAAAAGCGTGGCTTCATAAATGAAGAGTCTAGGTTCTGAATCAGTCCTGCAGTCCAGATCTTTCTACCAACTGAAAACATTTGGAGCATCATGAAACGAAAAATTCAACAAAGAAGACCGACGAGTGTTGAGCAACTCAAATCCTATATCAGACCAGAACGGGACAACATTGTTCTCCCAAACACCCAGGAGCTGGACCACATGTTTACAGACTGTAGTTAAAAGAAGAGGGGATGCTATACAGTGGCAAACATGGTGCTGTCCTACTTTTTGAAGACATGTTGAAGACATCCATTTAAACTGAGGTAATATTTGTCTAAAAAATGTAAATGTTTTCTCTTAAATATTCCACGTTTTCCATCTTCTGTCGTGAATAAAATACTGTTACATGAGATTTGCAAATGATCACAAACCATAGCAAACCATTTATTTAAAAAAAAATCAAAAGAGAAAGCACCAACCATTACTCTTTTTGTGTTGCCTCAACGAGGATAACATCAGGCTAAGTGGTTCCCCATTACAGTATTATGTCACCATTGCCTCCTGTTTATGTGTTCCCTCAGTGAAGCATCACACTGAGTTACTCATGAGTAATCATTCAATATCAGGTCAGTCCTGATTGATTTCTTACTCACTCTTTAGTGACTAAGCAAATGTTCTCTTTCTTCTTAAGCAACTGAAGGTCAGACATCTCCCACACATTTTCCTCCCCTCCGTACCTTAATGGGTGAGAACCAGTTGCGTGGCGCCGGCGGTTTCTGCATGCCATTGTTAAGAACCCGAGCGGGTGGTGGCGCATACTCCTGCTCAGGCATCTTCACTTTGGCATTTTTGGCCTTTTCCAGCTTTGCTCCTTCTTCAGTGGACCCTTTTTCACCCCAGCGAACCTAATAGAGAAACGTAGGGACAGTCTGTAATTGGCTCTGCCACACACCGCCACTAATCGTATATATCATTGACAAATGTTGAGTTAAATGATTTGACTGAGAGTTTTTTTGTTTTGTTTTTTTAATTTCTGGAAGTGTGTGGCTTTCAAAACCCTCAACTTTCTTCACTAACAGATATTATTTTATTTTTTAAAGCTCACCTCCATCCTTTTGATCCCCCCTACGCCTCTTCCTCCATAGTAGGAGGCATCTACAGTCGGCCATTTCTTCTTGGGGGCTTCAAAGTCCTCATCATCCTGCAGGAGAGCAACAGGATATTTTTTTAAAACCATTTTATCACCCCTTAGCTTGAACTAGTAAACATTCAGTACTGTGCAAAAAGTCTTGGCCTACCCTTAATGTTTTTATATCTATATATTTTTGGAAAAAGCCAAACAGGAGCGGCAATTTATTTAAACATCTGCAAACTTACATGCATGGAAATATGCTGGAAAATATCCAATATATATAAGACAAAAACAGAGTTTTGACAGTTCTAACAAGCTTAAAAGTCAATATTTGGTATGACCACCTTTATGCTTCAACACAGCCTGAACTCTCTTAGATAACTTTTCCTGCCTTTTGTTCCATTCTCTGTCAAGATAATCCCACACCGCTTCAATAACATTGAGGTCAACCAATGACTGATCATGTTCCATTATGTCTTTTTCTATCCAGGTATTCTTTTACTGCATTGGCAGTGTGTTTGCGATCATTGTCATGATGAAAAATGAAGCTGCTGCCAATTTGATGCTTTCCAGATGATATGGCATGGTGGATCAAAATCTGACGGTTGGTTTGTGCGTTCATAATTTCATCAGTTTTGACAAGATGCCCAACACCACTGGCTGAAATGCATCACCAAACCATGACAGAGCATTCACGTGTTTTACAGATGCTGTAGGCACTCACTCACTCCATACACACTGATGATGATTTGAACAAAAAAATGTCACATTTGGATTCCTCTCTCTTGACTGCCACCCTTTCACTGAGATCATTTCTGATGGAGCTTCAGTGAACAGTAGATGGATCGACTGAAGTGCCAGATGCAGCTCTCAGATCCTGTCTCAGGTCTTTGCTTTTTTTAACTATTTCTTGAGAACATTCCCAGGTACAGCCCATCTGCTGTAGATGTCCCTTTCTTGTCCAGTTTCCTCAAATTTTTTAAGGACACACACTGCACAACATGCAGAGATATACCAAGCGTAACTCTTTTTGAATCATCAGTCATTTTTTGAATCATCTCATATTTCATGCCTGCCAAACTGTGTTATCTTTGGCTTCAGCTAATGAAACAGGAATAAATTCTGTGTTTTGTGACAAAATGCAGAAAGATACAGTTTAAAAAATGGCTTCCTGCCAATATACTAACAAAAACTTTGAAAGTGCTCCAGAAATCCTGGAGAACTATTGCTCAAGAGAACTTTTAAAAAATTATGACAAAATATCCCCTCTTGGAAGCAAAATATAAAGAAAAGAAAGGTAGCACAATACTTTTGCACAGAACTGTTCTCTTATTTGTTATCAGGAAAACTGGAGTGAATACCCCTCTTTTTGTCCTTCCTACCCCTGAGTTATGTCCCCATTGCTCTAGTTTGTCTGATCAAAGGAAATTAAAAAGCCCACTAGCCAAACTTGTGATGTCTCAGCTCTTTAATACACCCTGTCTGTCTCGTAGCCTACCAGGATGTCGCACAGAGGGGACCGTAATAAAAGCAGTCTTTGAGGCCGTGGATGTCACTGGCATTTAAATTCAGTAGTTAAAGCTAATTTTCTGTTTAATTTTGTGCAAACAGATGCTGCCCGATATGTCCCACAGCTGCAGCAGCGAAGTCAAACTGTATTTAAATCAAGTCATTTGGACTTGCGGTTTGATCTTAAAACTAAATTGAAATGATGTTATTATTGAGTTTTTTTGTTTTTTTTTTACTTCTCACTGCTGGTCCAAATGGTTATAATTTTAAAAGCATAAATTAAAGCCTTGGACACAAAAGCAGTGCTCTTTCAAACAGCAGAAATGGTGTGTGTGTGTGTGTGTGGTGGGGTACTGTAAAAGTCAGGATTTCGTTGTTCTGAGAGGGCGTTTACTCTCTTCAAATCAATCAGAAAACGAGCGACGAAAGCTTGAAGCTGGAAAGTCAGTGACGCCGTGTGGTCATTGAGGTTTAAACTGTCACTCTAACAATTACATAACCTAAACACTGGCAGCTGTCGAAATCTTAAATCACAAGCACTCTTTTTTCAGTCTACAGAAAACAGATAGGAGGCGGAGATTGTGAAGCTCCTACCGAACTATCCTCCACAGCTGGCGGTGGTGGTTCATGGATGATCTGTGGGCGAAATAAAAGGGGGGAAGGAAAAGCAGACTGAATGAGAGGAAAAAGATGGCGAGCACGGTTAAACATCAGGAGATGACAGAAGTCACAGAGACATGTTTGGAAATGTTTTTTGCGTGTCAGAACAATGTGCGCTTTATGCACAGTGACATGGCTACACAGCAACAAATGACTGAGAAATGTTTTCCCTCTTAGTCTCTACAACTTACAAGAGCAAGGCGCTGACCTAGAAATCTGCTATCCAGATTTTTTGCCTTGAGGTTGCTGGTTAAAGCGAAAGAAGAGTAATACGCTCATAAATACCACTTAATGCCTTTTACTTTTATGGATAACTTTTATAGTATTTATACCTTAGTTAGCATCACATAAATAAAGAAAGAAAAACAATTTATCCATCTACTTCGATGTTATGCAACTCAAAACTTGGATGAATGCATAACAACGTACACTGCTGCTATCCCCACGTATACCTTTTCCTCACCGCATGAGCCATCAGGGGTTTCTTCACCAGTGTAATAAAGACAGATTCTTCTCCACTAAATGCATTTGGCAAAATAAGTCACTCTGATTCTAATTTGTGATTTTTCCTGTATGCTTTTCCAAATCCTGGAACAAAAAGAAAAAAAAGAAAGACTCCCCTTGGTAACCCAGTGCCGTTTTTCCTAAACACACTTGCTGCACGAACTTCAACTTGCAAGCGAACTGACATGGACAGAAAAAGAGTGAAGGGAGAGAAAGCTGTGTTGTAAAAGCTGACATCTCTCTCTGGCAGGGCTCAGCTTTCCTGTTTCCAGCTCCAATGGAAACACCACAGTGCATTTTGAAGAGACACCATGCTCTTGATGATTTGAATGGAGACGTACAGATTTGTACAGAGGGCAGGTGGTAGCAAAAGAGTTTGCTGAAATAGCGTGATGCTAAATAATCCCACAAACATGTTTCCTGGAAAAGCATTTCCTCGTTTTATTGAGTCCTGAGCAGATGGCTTTTGCAGAAGGACTTCTTTTTTTTTTTTTTAAATAAAATACTTTACTTGGAATCAGATATCCCTCTACTTTGAAAGTTCATAGGGACAAAGATATCAACCAAAACATTCAGGCTTTTGTTTCCACATAACTGGCAGAAAACTGCATAAAGCTTATTGGTGGAAAAATCTGCTACAAGTTACATCTCCTTAAATGAGTATACTGACTTGGAGGTCATCTGCAGTAACCTCTGGAAACAAACAATTTTAGGAGCGGCATAATTACTTAAACGCATGTTCACCTGATGGCCTTGACTGTTTACTGGTTGTGGACTAACTTCAGCAACAAAGATCCCTCAGGAACAAAATGTTTTGTAAAGTCCAGTAAAAATTAACTCTTTACAGCCTAAACCATAAAATATTTGCCAGAAAATTAAATTTTTTGGAAAATTGAGTGTTTACTGAACCTTTGGATTAATTAAAAAAAAAGGAAAGAAATGAATCTGCAAATATTAGTTTTCATTTGTATCACATTTGCTACGTTTAATTTATCCTTAATTGCTTAAAAATCCCACTATTTATGTGGAAGTCTCAAAAAATTGTATCACATAAAAATTAAATGAGACCATTTGGTGTCTTCATTCCTCTGACTGATTTAAAGCTACACTTTCCTTTAGTGCACCTCGGAGAAGATAATAAAATATATTTTAATTTTTATACCGATGCAAGGATACAAAAGAGAAATACTGACCCACAGACGCCAGGCTTCACGTTATTGTCTGTGGTATCAGTTAGGACATAAATGGCTCAGCTACAGCCCTCCATACTCTTTGTAGCCATATAAAACGTAAAAAGGAGCAGACTGAGAGCAATCTGTAAAGCATGCATGTTTTCGTGGCGTTTTTTTGCTTCAGAGAACTGACCACAGTGCAGCACAGAGGCCAGAACCACCAGAGGAGAGCCAAGACCAGGAGCAGCATCAGGATGAGCAGAGCTACGGCCAGGATGGTCCCATCAGACTGTAAAAGAGACAGACACGTCAGCATAGGCTGTCTGAACACGAAGAGCACTGGATGTAAACCGCTTTTGTAGGAGGTGCTTTTTGGTTTTATCGTCCTTACCGTCTCTACCTCCACACTGTGCTCTTCCAAGCCCCTGCTAAAGCCCAAAAGCCGCTATATCTTATTGTACTCACACAGCTTACGGTGGTAATTGTGACCGAGCTAGAGATGAAACTGAGACCCTCGTTCATGCTGACATAAAGATTTGCTGCCCTGGCAAAGAAAAAGAAAAATATCTCAGCCCCGTTTTAACCTTGAAAAGCAGAGCAGAGGGTTTCATATGAAACCTCACATTTATTTAAGTAAATTATATGACTTACATCCCCTCCTCTTCAAGCACCGGGGCAGGGCAGAGAAGATATGTATCTTCCACAACCAATGGCTTCACCACTAGAGAAGTAGATGGGAAAAGAATCATGAAAAACAGCAAACGCATGAGTCGTATTCAAGAACACATACAGCTCCTGAAACAGGTTTTCACCTTCGAATCACCTTTTATTATCATATCATTTCGCCAGATGGCAGAAAAATGAATTTACTGGCTGATTAGACATGACTTCAATTTATTTCAACAAATATTCGACAACAAGAATGGAAACTATGGATTTGTTAACAGAAGTCGAATGATGTCATATCTTTCACTGTATCTCGATTGACAAACAATCCAAGAGGACTGCATCTGCAAAACAAGCACTTTGTTGTTTTCCCATCTGAAGGCATCTGGATCCCGCTAAGGAATGCCAATACAAATAATTTCACCACACTTTTTGTTTTTCTGGCGAAATGTAGGTCTTCTCCTCATCCAGCTGGCTGTCCAGAAAAGCGGCTCCAACAAGCATCATCGCGCAAGCCTGTCTGCTTATCCTGGCAAGGCGAGCGCATACCCCAGAACTGAGGAAATCAACACAAGCGGCTGCTCTTCTCTAAAAAAACACAATGGAGGAGGGAGAGGAAGCGAGGGGAGAGAGGGAGAGAGCAAGGCCAAAACAGCTCCACGCCACGACGAACTGGGACAGATGTCAGAGTTCAACTCTGCGCCCACCTTGCACTCAGAGTGGCCTTACGGCGTGAAAGCAAAGTGCAAACTTTGTCGAGCTCAGAGCTGATAAAACACGATTTGCTGCAGTTACAGATTTCCACAATTTAAATCGGTAGTGGATAAAAAGATTCTGGCAGGCATTCGAAGTCCGTGTCAAGACTGTTTACTCCCCAAACTCAGAGAGCGATCATGTATAACTGGGAGGTGCAGACAGATGACTAAAGTTCATCTTCAACCACTTAATTATTTGGAGTTATTACTTAAGATTATGGTTGATTTTTGAGAGGTTAGTCATTCTCTGTACCATGCTATAAACACGGTTATACTGGTTAAACACAGCAGAGTTCTGAAGAATCTTACAGTTGCAAAAGCAAAAAAGTGCAGCTGGTTACTTGTGCTTTTTTTCCCAGCCTGCACTGTGAGTGTTCTCACAGTGCCTATGTCTATGATTGTAACCTTAGATAAAGATCAGACGTCATTTTATGAGTGATCGATGCAGAAATCCTGGT
>VOQK01000846.1:36181-47750 GCA_015052645.1 Benitochromis conjunctus | reverse complement strand
TTCTGTTAGAAAACGGGCTTTCTTTCGTGGAGCTGCTGGTAATCTTATCTCCAGTTAAAGCTAAAACATTGACGTTTCTTGAGTAGCATTTGTGAATGGCTTTAGTATGATGCAAAAGTGATTTTGTTATTTCTGTTTATGCACATTTAGCATAATTGTGCTAAATACTGCTTAGGCAAGAATCTCTGTGATTAAAATTAGCGTGCGTGCGAATTAGTGTGGCATTAAATACTGCACTCTTGTTACATTGAAATTGTTACAGATTAGTTATAAGACCAAAAGCTCCGTCTATTCAATGCAGAGCAGCAGTGATTGGCAGGTCATTGTGATACTGTTTGGATAGCAGGCGAAGTATTCATTACTGTACTTATTTTACATGAATGTGCTGTGAAAATGTTTTGGTAGCAAAGATGCATCTCCTCCATACTGCTGTATGTAAATGGTCCTATTATCATTGGCCATTTTTTCATAATCCAGAGCCACACCTGCTAGTACACACCTTGAATGTGTGGTACTAGAGAAGATAAGTCCTCAGCAAAGGATCAGTGACTGCAATAGTTTTGACCTGATGCCTTGCAGTGTGTGCTAGCTATCCACTATCCACTCTGCCCCGTGCTCCCGTGCTTGGAATATGAAAATAACATGGATGCTACGAAGAAGATGTGGTCTTATTGCTCAAAGCTAACAAATGGCACACTATCAGCTTTTGTCACTGTAAAATAGCTTTGCCTGATTTGGTTGACTGTTAATAAATAACTTTCCCAGCTAACCTATATCCCTCTATGAGGACAACAACCAACAGTTACAACCTAATCATGTATTAATAATGAAATAACACAAAAATGCATGCAAAATCTTGCAGTTTCTGTCTTGGTGTCGTGTACAAAGGTTTCCTCCAATATTCCCACCTTTTATTCCGACTTTAGGAGACGTTCATGCAGATTTTCTCAGTTCAAAACAAATTATTCATCACTGAGATATTGTCAGTGTTTGAAGCTCACTGACCTCAGTTTCCTGCTCTTTGTCTGAAGAGGACTTGTTTATTTCTGCCGGACCTGAAACTCTGTCACTTTTTCCAGCGACAATAACAACTGAAACAGCAATCCTTTAACAGATGAAGAATGCATTCTACAGTCCTGTGTATAATTGCCTTCTTTCCTCACATCACCAGGGCAGAGTTATCAATCTTTAGATGGTCGGCTAAAGTTGGTTATCCAACCCCAACCCCAGCAACTACATGTTGGGGAAGATTTGCAGCTGGAATGCGGCGCCGTGGGACGGCCGATTCCTCGATACCAGTGGCACAGAAATGGAGTCCCAATTCCGAATGCCACAAAGAGGAAACTCATGGTGAGGAGACGTGGGAGGAAATTTCTTCTTTATGTTTTATGTTCTCCTTTTTTTTTACTTTTATTGCTTGTGTGTGTTTTGATTTTTTGTTTTTGTTTTTTTGAGACATTAAAACTGTGGAATAACTGTGTGTTGCATTTCAGATTCCTCACGTGATGCAGGAACAACAAGGTAGGTATCGCTGTGAGATCAGCAGCAGCTCTGACAGAATGTGGACCAATGAAGTTGATGTTGTGATAGGTATGTCACACTTGAGGACATTTTTATTTTTTTTATTACTCTTGAACCAGTTTCATTGTCATTATATCTGAGCGATTATTTGCCTCTGTTCTTAACTGAAAGCACCAAGGATATCTGTGCAGATTTCAGGGGCAGTGGAGTGCTCTGAAGGTAGAGTTGAAGGCACTGGTGCATGGTGTTTTAAATCGGGTAACAGTTAGCAGGTGTTAGCTGCATGCGTATGGAACTCACAACTTCATTCAGATTGCATGTGGATCGTGATCTTGGATTCCTGTCACTAATCAGCACAAAATGCACGCTTTCTGATTTCACTAAAATCATTCCTTCCCGTCATCTTTAATGTATTTCATTTTTATCTGTGGTACTGTAAAAAAAATAAATAAATCAAAAAAATCAAATCAAATCAAATGAAAAAACTGAACCCAACACTGAATTGATCCAATTCAGACCATTCATTGTGTTTCACTGTTTGTGTGACAGAGCTTAATCGCTGTATGGGAAACATTTCTGAAGCACTCAGATGTGGTTGCGTGTCCATTTGTTATGATGACTGTTGCAGTCCCACACTCACCGTCCTTTGACTGCTACAAATACTCACAAAGAAACATTCAGACCACCAAATGGTTTTTCTATATCATTCTGGTGTTTTTGTGGTTTTTGTGACTCTACAGGTCATGCTAATTTTGTACTCTCTACTTCAGTTGTAGAGACTGAGGGGAACTAGGAGTGACACGACACAGTGTATGCCACTGCGGGGGAAAAAAAGCAAAGCAAAAAAAGCACTAGCTTCCAGCACCGTTTAAAGTGTTTACTCATTTTAAACATTTGTTTTTCTGGCCAGCCTGGAAGTAAACAAAGAAATCTGTGTGAAAATCCAGTGGAGTAGTTATCCCACTGTGGACCACTATGAGAACAGTTGCAAGCCATTTTAAGTTTAATTGAACTAAATCAGATGTAACAGTGGAAAAATATTACTTAAATACTGAAACAATATATGCTTTTTGCTCACTGTTTTGTACATCTGTTTGCTTCGCCTGAATCTCTGTAGAGTCTGAACATGACATATAGATACATGTATAGAGCAGACTGAAGTAGGATTCATTTATTGAGTGTCCTTGTGCACAAAGAGAGGTTCGCAGATTACCCCAGTGTTGGTTTTGGTCTTTCCTTTTTTATTAATTCTGAATATTATTATTATTACTTTTTTTAAGTTTCACCCTTTCCTTTAACTAATCAGTTTTGTATGCTAAACTTGAGTGATAATAATATATATTTTTTTTTCCTAGATGACATTTACGCCATTGGAGAAGGTAAGAGGAACCAGACGCAGCAAGCATATACATCACATATTTCTCTTTAACAGCACTTCCTATGTTATGCTCGGCTTTGTGTTTACTTTCTTGTTGTTTTTTAGGTTCCAGTGAATTCTTCCTAAACAGTATTCCTGAACAACTTCATGGTGAGTGTCTTTATGCAGGACTTTATGCATGGCTGATGCACAGCTTCTCTACTCTACGCTTATGTGTGATACTATTGAGATCAGTTCCTGTCTCAGTACTTACACCAACATAAAGATGTGAAACCTTCTTGTGTCACTGTTAGCAGCCACATAGAAGGACAAAATAACACTTTGCAGCATCATGCACTAAACACCAGAGAATAACACCCACTAAAAACAGCTACTCACCAAAAAAGGAAAAAGGAAAAGCTTCACAAAGGGCTGTTTTATTTTATGACATTTAAGTGATAATAATGTCACTGTTGTATGAAACGCTTCCTTCCTCGCTCCATTTCTTGGTTATTATGATTCTTATCATCTCTACCTCAGTTTCTAGTTTGTGCAAACAATGAGCCACAAATGCTGTGACTGTATGTAAATGTCACATTTCTTCTGATGGATGTTTTTTTTACTTTCTGTACCATGTACTGTACAGCCATGCAAAAATAAATAGGAACTGGCATTGGAAATTGTTGTATATTATAGTCCAACTGAACAAACGACCGCCTGCAAAACAGTACCAGCAGATTTACTCAAATAAAGGACAGGGGAAAAAAACATGGCCTATGTTGTCATTTACATGATATTAAAAGTAAGCAAAGCAGATGAGTCATATGGGGGGGGGGGGAAGAAAAGTCCCTGCATGATCACACCTTTAAACTACTTAACGTCATGTTCCAGTGCACTCTGCCTTTGTTCTGATGTTAGCGACACACCTGTAAGGTTTCATCACTGGATTTTGCACTGTTGTCGCAGATGTCTGTCATTTTATTTTGCAGCAGCTCCACCATCAGCTATTTTCTGTTTCCATTTCACTTTCCAGTTCTGAAGCCGTGTCATTGATTTATGAGCGGTTTTCCTTTCATTATATTCAGCATTTTCTCCCTTTCACATGTTTGATCCCAGCAACTGACAAAGTGGCCCTGCTGATCGGGAACCTGTCTTACCAGAACCACCCGCAGCTTAAAGCTCCAATGGTGGATGTTTATGATCTCACTAACCTCCTGCGGCAGCTAAACTTCAAGGTGGTTTCGCTACTAGATCTCACAGAGTCAGAGATGAGAAATGCTGTGGATGAGTTTCTACTGCTGCTTCACAAAGGAGTCTATGGTACGTTTGTATTTGACTTACCTCTGGGTGGTACTGGCTGTTGTTTCAACCCAGGAGATGACAAAAATATAAGGATCCCAAAACACTGAGAAACACTCATTTAAGGTTATTTAAGACTTTAAAAGTGTTATCCTAATTAAATAAACATTAAATAACTGCATTTAAAAAAATGCTGGATGCAACCAGATGCTACCTGACTGAAATGCCGACTTTCCTCTTTAGGTCTGCTGTACTATGCTGGTCACGGATATGAAAACTATGGCAACAGCTTCATGGTGCCAGTAGATGCTCCAAATCCGTACCGCTCAGCTAACTGTTTATGTGTGCAGAGCATCCTTAAACTGATGCAGGAAAAGGAAACGGACCTCAATGTTTTTCTGCTGGACATGTGCAGGAAGAGGTGAGTGCTAGAGTCATTCAGAAAAATCAAGAGAACACAGAGCATCACAGTATAACACACAGTCAGTTAAACCTCCGGGGTCTCCGTCTGTCCTGTTACGAAGCACAAAATATTGTGAGCCCATTTCACTAGCCACAGCCCATTCAGGTTGCACAGGTAGTCCACCTGCTCCAGGATGGCACATCTGTACATGCCATCACAAGAAGGTTTGCTGGGTCTCCCGACACAGTCTCAAGATTGTGGAGGGTGTAGCAGAAGGTGGGGTGCCAAAGATTAGGTTCACACCGAGCACATGTGACAAAGAGTCTGGAGACACCTTGGTGAACATTATGCTGCCTGTAACATCATCCAGGATGACTCGTTTGTTAGTGGGTCAGTGTTGGTCTGGGGATGCATATCCTCGGATGATCACACAGACCTAAACATGCTAGCTAGCACTACACTGACCTCTGTTAGGTATGGGAATAAAAGACCATGTGCCAAATAAATCCACAGACTATCCAGGAGCTTTCCGATGTCCTGATCCAGGCCTGCGAGAAGATCAAACGGGGCGTCATCTGGCGTCACATCAGGAGCATGTTTAGACATTGTTAGGAGTGTGAAATATAACCACGGCAGACCCGACCACATGTTTATGCTTTTCATTGACACTTACACTCTCATGGTTGCTGTACAAACACACAGCTGCAGCTCTCCTGCTGCCAGCTCAACGTACCAACAGCAACAACCTAATGAAACAGCACAGCTTTTTAAGCCGGCGAGGCGTGATTGCAGATGCCACGCAGGTGCGTCCATCTCACCTGCAGCAGCATTGCAGACCACGCCCCACCACAGAGTGCACACAGGCCTGTTGTGACTTTAGGTTCAGCTCTCAAATATGTTTTCCATTGACTTACATGATTTTATTTGAAAGATTTTCAACTTGAGTATGTTGTCCTTCTAGACCCAATGTGTGCTTTGAGTGTTCCCTTAGTTGTTGTTTTTTAGCACTGCATATATTCTGCTTTCTTTAAGAAAAGGAAACTATTTTCTCTTTTGCTTAAAGTTTAGAAAGTGTCAAAATTTTGCATATTTCTTTATTTATTTTCAGGAATATTCACGATGACAGCACTCCAAACGTTGTCCTGAGGGTTACCGCCAACATTGTCTTTGGATATGCTACGTAAGTCTAAAACATCAGTCATAATCCATAAATTAACGTTATACATGGTTTTGCTTTCCCAGATATGAAGTGTTGAATTCTTTGTTTGGCTGTTCAGGTGCCAAGATGCAGAGGCCTTCGAGCTGAGCTCCACTGGCTTCACCAACGGTGTGTTTGTCAAGTTTCTGAAGAAGCGTCTGCTGGATGATGAGAAGATCACTGTGGTGCTAGACAAAGTCGCCGAGGGTAAGAAAAAACACAAAAATACAACATATACTAAAATCAGAGACAATGTAGGAAGCACTTAGTTAAAAGATAATCGGTAGACCATTTTGAGTCCTTTGACGAAATAAAAATTAAGTTGCACTTGAGTTGCTGTGTTTCCTGCAGGATGTGTTTCAGTTAATGTTTAATGAAAAGAATAAAAAAATTAAATAAACGTGTTCCGCTTTCCATTATTCTTCTATACTTGTTGGCTAATGGAGTTTCTTTCAAGGATTCACATGTTTATGATCCATTAGCTTTGGTCAAATTAAAAATTCAGTGCCTTGCAACTCCCGGCAATGTTTTTAATCGGAGCCCGTTTCAGCTCATGTAAGGATGTTTTGGCTATTTTTGTGTTAAAATGAATGCAGACTGTCTGATTTATGTTTCGTGTACAGATATGGGCCAGTTTGATGCTACAAAGGGGAAGCAGGCTCTGGAGATCCGCAGCAGTCTGTCGGAGAAGAGAGCGCTGACGGATCCTATTTTGCCCGGAGACAGCGCTGATCTCGCTCATGCTCACAGCCGACAGTGGGCAAAAGCTCACGGTGGGTTTAGTACTAGAGATTTAAAGCATTTTTTTTTAATATGTTATCTCTGCTTGGAAAAACCCCTATTTGCCTATGGCAGCTCAGCACTGGAGGCTCAGTCGGATGTTAACAAATGGTGCAAAAGTGCACAGCTTACACTGGTAGAAACTTGTTGGTGAAGGAGCAATGATCAATAGAGTTAGAGAGACACCCTGTAACAGCCACGCTGCCTTTTCCAGTATTTGCCCCTACAATGGAGAAGCCAGTCACTGTTACTGTTGTAACTCTTGTTTTTACGGTGCCTGAGGGGGACCCGGTTCCTCTAAATATTGTCACAAGCGCAATATTAAAACAAAAAAACAATTCACACACTCATGATTTATAATAAAGCTGTCGTTAATTAATTAACTATTATTTAGTTTTCATTTTAAGTAAATGTTACATGTGGACTTTTGGTCAAATGTATACAAACTTAAATGTATGTGAGTCTAAATTAATTTCTGTATTTTACTGCAGAACTTCCTGAGAGTATGTGTCTCAACTTTGACTGTGGCGCTCAGATTAAGTTGGGCTTCGCTGCGGAGTTCTCCAATGTGCTCGTGATTTACACTCACATCGTTAAGAAACCTACAGACATGTCCTTCTGCCAAGCTCACGTCACTGACTTCTCACAGGTATGCTGTCATGAACTTGAAAGCAGAATGTACGTTTGTATCTTTCTATCACTAAGCAAGGACGGAAAAGTTACACAATAAGGGACTTTAATGTGCAACTTTTTCTGTTTGTGAAAACTCCCTTAGGACCTTGACGTGGATCCTAAATTGATGAATAGAGAAACTCCGGAGGAGACGGGGATCTACCTCCTGTCCAGCAGTCTGCCACAGCACTGTCTCTACACCAGACTCAGCTCACTGCAGAAGCTCAGGGTAAGAAAATATATGTTAATGTGAGGTCTAAGCTTGGTGAGCTGATTGGAGTGGGATGTGTTGCATGGAGTTTTGGCTAAACTCACACTTCCCAGACCACAGTGTGAATGTAACTGGCTTTTTTCTGGTAGAGGGAGAAGTTGATCTGAGAAGTAGGAATAGATGTGGCGATATTACACGAGTTTTGAGGGGTGGTGAAATCCCGGACGTGTTTCTCCGGCCTGGGTTTGAACTGCCAGCTGTGGAGTCCATCCATGTATCTTGCTGAGGGAATTATGCCCTTTCAATCTTGTTGCTGTTTGAATTCAGCTTGAATTTAGTTTGAATGAGTATACTTTTGCTATTCTTTCCATCAGAGGTCATCCAAATGACTAGCTGTGATGAATGTTTATGGATAATTAATGATTACTCATAGAAAACTGATAGGATCACTGGAAGTAGGAGGATTTACCTGGTCACCATAAAGTTTATTGACAGTTGTTGAGATGATTTAGAATTGAGAAATTATTTGATGTGGTTTCATTTTGCACTACAACAGCTCTGAGCATTGATTAATACAACTTTATGTGTGCTAACACCACATGCAACAGGAGGAGCTGGTCTTCACCGTGTGCCTTCAGGGAACCTTCACAGCCATGGACGACGATCATCCAATCCACTGGACGAAAAGCGTCAACATCGGAAAGCCGCTGATAGCCCGACTGGATCTCCACCGGGCCATGCGGCGAAACAGCTGCCTGCAGACTTGTCTGATGCCCCACAGTCCATCCCACAGCCCCTGTCACAGCCCTGGACCCGAACACCGCCACCACCTCTATCACGGGTTACACCAGGCCCAGGACTACAACCGCCTCTCCCCACAGCATCGCTACTTGGACATCGGTGAGCATCTGCAGGGCGCAGTTGGAGGTTGCGGCGATATCTACTATGAAAATCTCAGCCAGTGTCGCTATGACCCACCGTACACCTCCGGTGGGCTTTCGAGCTCACCAGGCAGGCTCAGCATTCCCATAGAGACCACAGACGACATCAACGAGCTGCAGACTGTGTTCATCAACAGTCTGCAGCTACAGCCACAGTGAGACAGAAGAGAAGCTTTAAATGTCTGTAGTTCTGTATCTGTATTACTGCTGCTCTTGTTGTTACATATTTCAAATAGGTTTTATATTTTATACATCGGTTGTTTCAGAAAACTTTATGCTGACCTTTATATATCTGTTTTGAGAACTGAAAACATGTATTTGAGTAAACTGACAGATAGGTCCTCATGTAACAGTATTTCAGAGACTTAAAAATTAGCTCTGAAGCTTTTTCTCTTATCCAGATGCATTTAAACTACAAACCAGGTGGGCATTAAAATAAAAACTGTACATGATGTGCATTTTATCAAATAAACCTGAGAAAAAGAGGTGGGTTACAACCATGTTAGTGTTCCTGTATTTATAATTATTACTTATACGTTTGTGACTTGGCAGCTTTTTAACTATTATATATGCAGGTGGTGCAGTGGTTAGCACTGTTGCCTCACAGCAAGAGTTGAGGAGTTTGTGTGTATTCGCATGCGTTCTCTCTCATTTCACAGTGTAATCATATGAATGGGTTAACTGGTGACTTTGAATTGGTGTAGGTGTGAATGTGAGTGTGAATGGTTGTCTGTCTCTCTGTGTCAGCCCTGCAACAGACTGGTGACCTGCCCAGTATGTACCCCCTCTTTTGCCCTGTGGCAGCTATAATAGAGTCCAACGAGACAAAAATGCAAAAATGGATGGATATATACAGACTTATCTTTTTGGTGTTTTATATATTTGGGCTTTAAATAGTTAACATTTTAATCATCAAAAAGTGCAAGAGCTCATAGCTATTAGAATATATAGCTATTAACCTGACGTCCCATTCTCTTATAACATGTTATACACTTGCACACTATATGCATTTATATATCATTACAGCCATCAAATAACGGTACAATAAGTGTAATATTATTTTCCTCTGAATTGTAGAAATAGAATAAATTGGAAATAATCTTATAGTGGACCAGCTTTTCCTTATTTTCTCTTACATATATACCATTAAAGTGGTCCTCATTTATAAAGTGCTTTACAAACCCGAACATTGCTACTTATTAGTATAGATCACTTTATGTTGAGTGCAACACATGGTTACAGGCAAGTAACATATTATAATTTAAATTCAAACCATAAATGAATTTGTATAGTTAATAACCAAATATTAATTTTCACCCCACCATGCTTTTAAGCATGCCTCCAACAACCAAGTTCAAGTGTTTTTCCAGCTTGCATTCATGTGAAGTTTCCCAATTAGCAATGTTCATACTTTTGGAGTAGGAGATCGAGTTCGTAAGTACCGTTTACAAGGCGAGTGGTAGGTAGTACTTGAGTATTGTTTTTCATTTGATTGTGTGTTACTGGGAAGTCGTCTAAGGCTGGTTTAGTAGAAAACTTGGAGCTGGAAATGAGCCTTAAAGTGCCTTAAAAATATATCGATGACTCATATTTGTTCATTTCTACTACTGATCTCTGACAATACACCTGAGATAAAGACAACCAAATAAACAAAAATAAAACCCAACAAAAAATGTGTTGTTTTTCTGTTTGTTTGTATTGACCCCCCTCAGGATGGCAGCAGAACTCCTCTCTGTCAGCCTCTGTCTCTGAGCCCACTGCTCTCCTAACCCTCTGCCTTACATTATGAGCCCAGCTTACACCCTTCTATAGCAGAGGACTTTTTTTAGCCTCTTTCTTGTCAGTGAACCACGAAACTTTCCAAAAGTGTTCGACTCCAGTGGGTTTCCTGGGATTTCTGCCACTGTTCTCATTATCACCCCCAAGTTGATGTTGCTGCTTTAGGCCTCGGCCTGATGCTGAGACATCACAGACCGAGGGGTCGCACAGTCTGCTGCACAGTTGATTGATATTCACTAATTAAGAGGCAAGCTTTCCCTATTTTTGTTTTCTTTTTCTCATTCCTCACCAAAGACTTGACTATAATGCCCTGTGTGAAACAGCAGCATTCTGAATCTCATGTGGTAAATAAGTGGTGAAACACAGACTTGCACTCCAGGAAGCCTGGCCCAGGCCCAGTTTGCTTCTCTTAATGAATAAAAATGAATTGTTTGACCAATCAAATCAAGCTGAAGTCACACAATCCTTTGGATTCGCACCAATCAATTCACTTTATTAACGTCGCAGAATAGCTACAATCAGAATAGGAAACAAGGAAATTTTCCACCTGCTAAACTACATTTAAAGAAAGGAATTTTTTGTATCTTTGTTCTGCCTTTGCCAATTTTTAGTGTTTTTAGTAATTTTGTGCTTAAAGAATTTGTCTTCACAATATTCTCATATATATTGTTGGAGCTGTTCACACACAAAAAACGAGCACAGTGAACACTGAAAGTGAACATTTCAATATGACCTAATGGGAAATTACACAAGTTTACAATGTTTTAAAGGTGTCAAACCTTTCACTGGACAGCTGTCAAATAAAGGATTTTTTTTCTGCACATGTTGTATGAAAGTCGCTGTAAAAAATAATAACAGGTAAATGTTTCTGAGATTATACCACAATTCTTTTAGATTATCCTTCAAAGACCCAGCAACTGATCTGATGTCCACTACAAGGGACAGAAGATAAAAAATAAATAAATTAGAGTTTTGAACAAAAAAAAATTACAACATGTTTCTTTCAACCACAATCTAAATATCTAAACATTTCACTTCTTTTGTCTCAATGATATAATCGGTCTGTGCTATTATTGAATAATAAATGAATGAGCTTGTTTCATCTATGGGGACGATGTGCAGTCTGACCAATCTCCTTTGACCTGAATGAGGAGTGCTGATGGAGCTGCATGAGATCAGATCACAAAATTCATCTCCACAACAACAGAAACTGAAACATGCAAGTTCTTACAGGCGTGCTGAAATCAGACCAGGCAACATTTTTCCAATTTTCTATTGCCCAACTTTGATAAACCTGGCTGAACAGGCGTGGTTAACAAACTGCTAAGTTACTGCAGGCTTGACAGGGGTGTTTGAATCAGGGGTGCTGATGGAGATGCATGAAATCTGATCTGATCGATCAGTTTGG
>VOQK01000846.1:17889-36161 GCA_015052645.1 Benitochromis conjunctus | reverse complement strand
TCTCTGCTTGGGCTGCTGCCCCCGCGACCCGGCCCCGGATAAGCGGAGCAAGATGGATGGATGGATGGATGTTTGGATGGATGGATGGATGGATGGATGGATGGATGGATGGATGGATGGATGGATGGATGGATGGATGGATGGATGGATGGAGCTATCATGTCAATATGGACCACAAAGAATTAAAGCAGTGCTACAGGCAAACGCAGTCCAACCTAGCACTAGCAAGGTAGTGGCAAATAAGTGGCCAGTGAGTGCATATCCATTCCTCAACTGCATAATAACACTCGTGGTGGATGATAGTCCTGGATACTCATTTGCACTTCATGTGACAATGCGGGACATACAGAGTTAATTCCACACTATGAAAGAAACACCTAAACCACAGTCAAGCAATACATGACCATTTTATTTTTACACTGTATTGGTTGACCTGGTCAAGACTATTAGTTAAAGAAGCTATCTATTAAGCCAAACCACAGAAAAAAATACAACTGAATAACTGCTATAATAACAAGGCTGAAACAGGTTTAAGAATTAAACATATAGAAATGCAGAACAAATTGACAGTGATCCAAAAACAATGTAGTATTGTAGTAATGAGTATTTCTACTGTGGTGACACTACACCGTGAGAAGTACAGTGAGGCAACTTTTAGTGTTTCAGTCAGTATAACTGTAAGTAATTGAATAGTATTCACTTTATACTCATATTAAGGTAAAACTGTATGATGGAAGTCAGTTAGTTGTAGTAACAGAATTGGTACTTTGTTAGTTGCCCTTCTTTGATATTTATGAGGGGATTCAGCTCATGTGACCTTCTCAGATAACACAACAGGACACCTTGCACGTAGCTGCACAGTAGCAGCGTAGTCAGGCTGGGACAGATTTAAATTTGTGTTTATCAAAGTACACACGCAAACACAGATACACATAAGATGCTGTTATTTCAACATTTTCTGTCCACACGCAGTCCTGAAGGACAACACAAACTGCAGCACAATATCCAGACACGAACGCCGTCTGAGTGAATAATGGATGGAGTCAGCCACCCACAGGCTGCAGGGTGATATCATGGCTGCGTCACTTGTGCAGATGAGGGAGGAGGGGCGGGGTGGTTATACCATGCAGTCTGTAGAGACAGTGAGGAACCTGCTCACAGAGAGGACAGAGGGACGATAGCCATGTCAGCCTCCTGGAAGCAGTCGCTTTTTCAGATCTGCCTGCTTTGCGTCTGCTGCAGACACATCAATACAAGTAAATTATTTTTTGGGTTTCCTCTTCACTGTGTTTTGTGGTTGTGTTAAAGCTCTGTTCATCCTTTTCTCTGTTCCAACAAATGGTCCCATAACCTTGTAAGGGCCAGAACAAAATGTCATAAGATTTTCACATAATTGTGTGCAACATAGTTTGGTGTGAAGCATGCTGGTAGTCATTGTTTATGATTTTTCACGTCTCTCAAACTGTTTATCCAAAGACAAATATCTTTAATCATCATAGGATAAAATGTAAAAGAAAAAATCATTATCAGTAGGTTACTTAATTAGTGTGCTTGTAAAGGATTTTGCTATATGGGTATGATTAGGGATATTAATGGGGATTTTAATTTTTCCCTCATTCTGCTTCATTCTGCGATTGTGTATGTGGGTTTAGTTTAAGAACATTATAACAGACAAAAAGATAAACGCTTAAAATTACTGAGTGTTATTTCTTTTTCTTTTTTTTTTGCCCCAATACATTTTAAACATTTTAAATGAGATATTTATGTATTTATTCAAGAAAACATCTCGTTGAAAAGATGATCAAGGAAACAACCTTGTTTATGGGCAGAACTGTGTGACATCAGAAACTGAATTTGAATAAGTTACATTTGAATTTGAATTGGTCAGATTGAATAAAAGCTTCTAAAACTGAATTTGAATCAACCTAATTTGAAATCCAGTGTATTGGTTTGAAAATGATCGTCACTAAATTGAAACTGAATGTGATATTTTGAAAATGAATTAATTTAATTTGAAATTGGATTCCATCCTCATTTAAATTTAGCTCTTGAATGCTTTCCGTTTCACATCGCACCATTCAATTTCAGTTCTTAAATTCAATTTCAGTTCTTAAATTCAGTTTCTGATGGCACAAAGTTCTGCCCATAGACACTTTTCACAGATAGTTACGAGCTGTTTCACATGGCATTAGCAGCAAAGTTATAACACTGATATCTGCCTTAAAATTACCTTAAAAATATTCACATTTTTGTTTTTTAGTGGCGAATATGTAGAAAAAGCAGTTTTAAGCACAGTTGTGTTTATCTCCTATGAGCATGCCTTTACGTCAGATTTTTTTTTAAACCTATTAAACTATTCGATAGAAATAAACTAGTGATTTTGTTCAATTACTGCTGCAATAATTAAATACTTGCAATCTTAAATACAGAAAGAAACTTCACAATTACCGAGCATCTAATATTTGTTACCAAAAAATAATTGTCTAGTTTTTACTATAAATACTGTCCTACCGTTTGAATGATTTTACATAAAGGAAAAAAAGAAATATTTGTACATTTACCTCTTTTTCTGTCAGACACGTTGGGCTCAACGGAAGAGCCGCAGGCTCCCACCACTTCTCTTCCAACAAGTGTGAAAAGTGTTGTTCTTAAAGGTAATCTCAGCCCATCAGAGTAAACTTTCTATCACACGTTGTGTTTCTTCATCACTATGTGTGTAAATATAGCCAAAGAATACATCTTGATAAGTTATCTCACCTTTAAAATCCCGTGCTACAAGAAAGATGGATGGTTTTCTAGGTTGCTGTGACCATTTGGAGCTAGAATTCAATTGCAGCCTGATTTTGCGTTGTGTGCGTGTTTGTAACTGTTCTACAAAACTCCACACAGGTGAAAATCACACTGAGAAAATCCAGCTGCTGGAGCCTGTAATTCTAACGCTAGACTGTACGTGGACTGGTAATCAGAAGAAACTACCAAACATCAGCGTTTATTGGACAAAAGATGGGAAGGAAATTCAGGACAGTCAGCGCTCTGTGCAGCTGGAGAATGAGCAGTATCATGTCAAACAAGAGTAAGTACTTCATCTGCATATTTTATTTGGCAGCTTTAGAAAATCCACTTTGCAGGACTCTGTGTTTTCTGCCATTTCAGTATTTACAAAGTATTAATCTTTATTCTCCTCCGAGTGGCTCAAAAACTGTTATCTACAAAGTTTTATCAAAAGACCTGCATATTTTAAAAGTTTCAAATAGAACTGCAGTGTCAGCTCGTGTCTGTCCATGTCAGCTGTAACTGTATTTACATGAGAGTAGAGCGGCAGTTTAGTTAAAATAATCAGAATAATCACGTTTGGTTGGAGGACAGTAACATTTGATGTATTATGTTAATATCTAAAACCTCTCTTTGACTTCTGCTTTACAGCTTCCGTATTGTCAGCGAAGAAGACCTTGGAAATTACTCCTGTGTTTTTGGGACTGAAGCAAAAATAGATTTTATTTTGGCAGGTAAGGAAAAAAACAATGCCTCTCTGCGAGACATGTCACAGCTTCATCTGTTTTGCTATCAGCTCCTCAAGTCCCTGCTCAAGCTATTTTGAGTGAATATCAATATATAACACTCAGGACTGAGGCTGTGCAGTGCTGCTATGTCTTCGTATGCATCATCGGTCGTTTTCCTCCAGCTCCACAGATCAGTGAGATGCGAGACAAGCCGATAGTCAGCTATCTGGGGGACTCTGTGATGATTTATTGTAAAATGGAGGAAAGCAAACCAAAGCCCAGAACCTGGAACTGGTATAAAGTCAATGGAACGGATAAGGTAAGCCGCTCAGAGCCTGTACAGTTGTGTCACTGGTAATTTTTTAATTGGCATTCCTTCAAGTAGGATCTCTTATGTTTATCTCCCATGTTTTTATTCTCAAGAATTCTCTTCAAGAGCAGCTTTGCATGTTACACATCTTAAAATTATCCTTATTTATCTTAATTATCTTCTAAGTTTTTCTATTTTTAACAGCTCTGCATATTTTGCAAAAGTCAAGTTTCAGTATCTAGTAGTTATAGGATAAGTTCAGTAACACTGATACTATAATTGTGCCTGTAATGTGATGCAGGATTAGTATAAGATAACGGATGCAGTGGATAACATCCCAGTGGACTGGGGTCTTCCTTTGACTTGATTTATTCATCTGTTTTTTTGTTGTGTGAGTAATTTTTTTTTATGTGGGGAAAAAAAGCAAAAACCTACAACGCCCATTAGGAGGCAGGATCGGTGTCAAATGGAGTAATAGCACAACCTTGTTTTATTTCCTTTTAATTCTCCTTTTTCCCCTCACTTGTTGGACTGAAACCACGTGGTTAGGTTTAAGAAACTAACTGAACCCTAAATGCTAAAAACAGAAGAACACTGTGAGTGTGACCCCTGCAGGTCCTGTGAGTGGGAACTGGTTGTTCATAGGACGTTTGGCTTCAACGACATTTAAATTCGTTGTTGTGACTGTGTCATTCAGCAAAATCCAGAAGGACTCACTTTAATGCATGTTGATATATATGGGAACAGATCCTCATTGCTGAAGAGCCTCAGCGCTACGAAATCCACAACGACAAGCGGAAGACGAAGCTGAAGATGAGCAACCTGACAGCTGAAGACTCTGGCTTCTATTACTGTGGCGCGGTGTACCCCATCAGCACCACAATGAGCCGCGTGGAGCTCAAGGTCAGTAACTGAACCTCTGTACTTTTACTGGGCAGCTGTCAAATAAACAAGAAGAACTCTGTACCTGCATAGCCCCTGAACGGTTTGTAATTCAGACCCAGCTGTCATATTTTTAATCTCTGGGATTTATTATTAGTTTGATAATAAATAAATAATTCGTCTCTCTTTGCATCTAAAAAAATAAAAAAAATTTTTTTTAACTCACTGGTTACTGCTTTTGTAAAATAAATACAAAGAATTATGTTATTAATCATGGCCTGTCATGATTGGTCGGGTGAACCACTGAGAGCTCAACTCCACAGGCTTCAAACTACAAAAACTACTCAATCATATAAAGCATTTAAAACTACTTGGCAGACTAGACACCAAGTACGCTCTACTAATCTAAAAAGATAAAACATCTGTACTTCTTTCCAGTGGATGAGACTGAAACAATGTGGGAGTAGTGATATATAATATTTCCTCTGTCCGTGCTGAAGGTCATTAGCTTCATTGAGCCCCTGAAGCCCTTCTTAACCATCCTGGCTGAAGTTCTCGTCCTGGTCACTGCCATTCTGCTCTACGAGAGAATTCATTCCAGGAAGAACAACACAGAAGAGGGTAGATAAACATCATCCAGCTCTTATTTGTATCACTATCAAAGATTTTTTTGCCACATTTCATGACGAAGCTCATTTTTCATTTGTATTCATCTGCCTCATTCTCAGAAAATGTGCCAAACGCCGACCAAAAGAACGAGCTGTGAGTACAACGACGCAGTGATTTTTTTAAAAATACACTTGCAGTTTTCATAATCCAAGAATGACTTCTTTTTTTTTTTTCCTGTCAGGCCTCAGGGAGAAGCTAAGGAGCTGGAGGGTAGTACCATGAGACAGCGCAAAGTTTAAAGACTGCAGACAGCTTTGAAACTCATTTTTAAACGTGAACGTTAGAAACGTTTATTCGGTTATTGTGGCGATTGGTCATTTCGTTTCAACACACAAAGTGCAACAGCTTCCAGCTAACCAGCACTCGAGTTTGCAACACAGGTGGCCTCTTTTCTTGCACATACAAGTTTCCTGTTGACTTCCTGTGAAGCAACCCAGGGTACATGCTTTAATTGGCACATCACGTCAACACCTTAAACTTCAAATGATTTTAACCCGTTCTTGTTCGCTATGGTTTGTAGCAGTGCCTTACGCTCTTTGACTAACCTTTCACTGTGCTTCCAATGACTTTTGTCCTTGCAGTAATCTATCTACAGTACTTGAATAACATGTAAATCAAGATATATCTTCACGTACTCATCATATTTGTGCATCCGTTTTGTGTTTCTATGTAGTCACAGAGTCATAGTTTCTTCTTCAAAACGACTGCACCGTATGCAAACAAGCCGATTAAAAACCACAAAACCGCCGTCTCAGTGTTGGATTAATTGTAATCTTACTTCCAAAATGTGTCTGTTAACATGACAGCAGAGCAGTGAACAGAAAAATAAATCAGTGACGTTTAAGATGGATTAAGCAACAATAACAAGAATTCAAATTCTGTTATTTATTTTTTTTATAAATACAGCGAATGATTTTTTTTCTGAACAACCTTTGCACTTCCTCTTCCCCACGGAGAAAAGCTAAGCTGCACCATGACACACAATCACATACACCGTTGAAGCTGTGACCACAGCGAGAGGCGACGCGCCCTCAGCTGTGACTGTCAGGCACAAATCTGTATCACTGCATTTAGAAAGAAAACTAGAGCGGCTCGTTCTTCAGCCTGTGTGAGACTTGGTAAGTGTGGCTGAGGTTAACAAATGCTACACCGGCTACACGCGCTTTATTTACTTAAACGTGTTGAAGCTATGATATTTCTGAACTCTTGTTGTGCGTCGCCAACACATCTGTCGCAGGAGCAGCCCAGGTTGAGATGATTTTTAGGTAGAAATATGTGTTCACACAATACAGATTCTCCCAAGAGGCTACAGCTATTTTTAAAACGATTGCTCCTTTCTATGTTTCCCTTAGCTCTCAGTGTATTATAACCAACACACACACATTTCCATTGTGATCTTTCAGGGCCTCTGTAATAATCAGGGGTGTGTACACAGTATTTGTTTCAGTACTTTCTTTCACGGGAATACAGATTCTTCTTTTTTCAACATTACATTTCATACAAACTGGCAAACCGCACTCCTATTTTGCCCTTTCAAAACTTTAGAGAACAAAAAAATCTTTGGGAAATCTGCCCAAAGATTTTTATCCCCCCCTACAAACCAACTGATTCATGAAGAACTGAATCAGAAGCTTGACGACGCCGTCATTCAGTCCCACCACCTCTCCGTCCTGCACGCTCTCGTACAGTCGCAGGCTCTCTGTGCCCCACAGGAGGTTTTTCCTGGGGTTGTTGGCGTCAGTCTCCACAGACAGAGCAACTGTGTTGAGCTGGTAGCAGAAGAAGGAGAAGAAGTGGCCATCTGTGATCACGGCCTGGGACACGAAGGGCCTGGTGACATCCTCGTGGTTCCAGAAACCTACAGCGGGGAGAGGGAAGCATCAACACGAGCTACACCGTCTCTCAGATTTAAAGCTAAACGTAGACGCTGCAGTAATCCGATATTCCTGTGTCAGCGTTATTCCTGTAGCATCATGACCACGCCATTGACCAATCGCTTCGTTAGCTCTGCAACGCTGGAGGAAACAGACTAAATATAGTGGACATGTCATTGATTTGTCCTGTAACACTGTGTGTCCACAGGTGGAACAAGACACCCCTTAATATTACATTTCTTAAACACTTGGTTATCGTTTTTGAAAAGGTTTATTTCAACCTGAAACATGATCTGACTTTTGGTCAAAAAGCTTTCCTGCAAAAAGTCACAAAGCTATGACATCACAGCTGCAATGACGATTCTGGACCAATATTAATTATTATAGTCGACACCTACTCAGAGATATCAGACACGCTATAGCACTGCCGGGCAAATAGAAAGCAAAACAACGCTCACTGCCACTTTATTAGGTACACTTGGCTACTAAATAGATGGTTCCCCTTTTGCCTTACATCTTCATGGCATAGATTCATCGAGGTTCTGGAAACATTCCTCAGAATGGTCAATAGTGACATGACAGCACCACCGTTACTGCAGATTTGTCAGCTGCACATCCACGATGCAAATCTTCCGTTTCACCACATCCAAAGGGTGCTCTACTGGATTGATATCTGGTGACTGTGGAGGTCATTCGAACACAGAGAACTCATTTCCATGTTCAAGAAAGCAGTTTGGGATGATTTGAGCTTTGTGACATGCTGGAAGCAGCCATCAGAAGATGCTCAAATGGTACCAAAAGAACTAAAGTGTGCCATGAAAACATCCCCCACATCATTACATGACCACCACTACAAGGCTCAACCGCTGATGCAGAGTGGGATGGATCCATGCTTTCGTGTTGTTTATGTCCTACTCTGACTCTACCGCCTGAATGTCACAGCAGAGTCCAAGACTGATAGATTCTCAGTTACTGTTGCAACTGAAGCAGTCTGACCAATCTCCTCCTGCCTCAACCAGCTGCTCACTGGATACTTTCTCTGTTTTGAAATTTTCTTTGTAGATCATCAGTTTCTGAAATACTTAAGACCAGGCTGAAAGAAATAGTTATGCCAGAATCCTTAGTATTAAGAAATGCTAAAGACTCTGGGTTGACTTAAGAATTTCAGAAGTTTCCGGTCTAAGAGGAACAACAGACCACACCATGCCACATTCAAACTCACTGAAACCACCTTTCTTCCCCATTTTGATGCTTGGTTTGAACGTTAGCAGGTCTTGACCGCATCTTCATGCCTAAATGCACTGAAATGCCGATAGATTAGATATTTGTGTGGGTGGTGAGTGTGTGACCTTTTTAGAAAATGTTTAGAAACCAACTTGAACATAAAGAAAAAGCTTTTGTTAATAACATTTGCTCTGTTAGCATACTTTCTGACACGTCTTTAAATCTCTACGGTAGACCAAGAAAATCAACTACATTAAGACATAAATCTGTATTATGTTTTATAAACACAGCATCTCAGTTCTGCTGCATCTTTGCTGTGTTTGGAACTCACCTTGGTACATGGCCTGAGCTCCTGTCCAGGCGAATAGGCTGGTGAGTGCGTTGGCTCGGAGGAAAACCTCAACTTGGTCAGCCTGCTGCTGCCGAGCCATCCGGTCTCTGTGGTATCGGTCAGGCACCAGGTGGAACTGAGTGTGACCGTAGCACGCTGGGTCTGGTAGCTTTGCACCTTTAAATGAGACAGAGAGGCTTGTTATAAACAGAAAGTAGAGGGGATTCATAAAGAAAGAATGAACACTGGGTAAACTCTGTGATAATAAAAACTTCAAATATAAAACCACCTACAGCTACATTATTATCATACCTTTTATAACAGCGGAAGCTTTAACAACAAGCAGGGTTGGGTTTAAAATAACTGTTCTCAAAAAATAAATTATATCTTTTATTAATACCAGTTAGTTCCAAATTGACACCTCCTACTGACAATTACGGTAATTGAATAATGAGAAAAATCTAAATTGTTCAAATCAAAAATCTGTTCAAACATGACTAATCGATAGAATCAGATATAATATAATAAAGAGAGACAGGACATTCAAAGAATCCTGAATTAAGATCTATGGGAGATCTCTGTGGCAGCAAAGATGGTGGCAAGAGTGAAAAAAAGGGCAAAGTCAGCAAACTTAAAGTAGTTTTGATCAGATTTGAAATGCAGTGTCCACAGGGCTTTCTGCGGAAACAGAGTGGTGCTGTGGCTGTGCATCATCAGCATTAAAAAAAAGATGTGATCATGTTTACTAACCAGGAAAATGTACTCAAAGATGCTCACTAGACTGAAAAGCATGTCTAGAATCACCTAGCACAGCCTGCATGACCAACATCATTGTTTCACCTGTGAAGATGTTGTTGTCGTACTGCCTTCTGAACAACGGCATCACATTGGGAGGAAGCGTGATCTCTGGAACTTCAGCTGCATAGGAGGCTTCCAGCGGCATAAACTAAAAGAAAATAAGATTTGAAAAAGTAATTCGATCAAATTATCTTGCAATCTTGGGACTTAAATGAAGCTGTGTAGGCCGTCTAGATCCCATAGGCCCATTTAGTCTCCTCCAAACTGCCCTTTGTGGTAAAAATGTTGAATATATACACAAATAGCTGCAGAACTCTAAGTGAAGTCCATTGAGTATGTGACAAGATCAGAAAATGACTATATAACTGCAGTAAAAGCTAAACTTTAAATGTGTGAATCAGGATTAAAACCTTTTAACACTGCAATGAGATACGTTAGAATAAAGTAGAATGAAATATTCAAAGACAACATCAATGAAAAACAATAATGAAATATGACAAATAAGACATGCTGGTGATAAAATGGTGTTAACTTTTATAAAATCATCTTAGAGACATAAGCACTGAGAAGTTTTTTCCACTATGCAGGGCCTACAAAAACCCTTACTGTGCATCTCTGTTGTTACAACATGATCCCTGTGGTCTGAAGGGGACGCCTACCTGAGGCAGCTGTTGGGTTACTCTGATCTGACTGTGCGGGTGGTCGTCGATCTGGAACCTGGTTGGCTCGAGCCGGCGTCTCCGATGCCCCTTTGGGATAATTCTCTGACCCCTCCTCCAATAAAAGTTCACTTGGGGACTCAGATCTAAGAAAACAAATATAGATAAACATTAGAGGACGAGGATCGTTAAGTAGAGAAAGAGAAGCTTTACTTAGTACTTGATCTGCTCCTTGCACTCATACTTGTGCTTAAAAGCTATCTGGACCTTCTTGTCTTTTTGTTTTGTACAATAAAACTTGCTAATATCTTTACAGTATTATTTTGGCAATAGCTGTAATATTATTATAATAAAAGCTGGACTTTTGTGACATGACAAGTTTCAGATTTTAATGGACCACTCTAATCGAGTGGTGTTTTTGCCTGAAACAATAAATTAACTTGGAACGTTTGTTGCCATATAACTCGCTGTTGTTCACTATGAATGCCTTTATTTTCCTGAAGGGATCCACACCACTAACTCCAGCGTCTTTATTTCCACTTCATCATACACACCCAGACTGGACATCTGCAGCAGTGGGTTGTATTTAGCCAAACTGTAGGTGAGTCCAGACACCAGGGTCCTCAGGAAAGGTCCGACCACCTGCTCCTGGTGTCTATACATGAAAGGCTTGCGCTTCCTAATTTGCCAGTGCTCTTGCAGGATCGCACGGGTCACCAAGGAGCGTATGTCCGCGAACGCATCATCGTCGATTCCAGGAACCGCGGCTGTGGGCTTCTCCAAGACCGGGGTGAATTTCTCGGGCAGGCCCGGAATATACGCGGTTTTAGTGAAGTGCTGGTACCATCTGTCTGCGTTCCGTGCGAAAGTCTGAGGGTAAACTACAAATTTCTCCCGCTGGATGCGAGTGATGAGGGACAGCTTGTCCTCCACGGAGGAGGCGCATACCTTCTTCACCCGTTCCTCAATCTGTCGCCGCCTCGCAGATTTACTTTTAGCCGTTAGAGAGGGGACAATGGGAGGATACGCTGGCTCCTTGACCGAAACCTCAGTGTGGAGAAGTTTTTGGCTTCTGAAAGGAAACAAGTTTCTAGGGAACAGCAAGGGTAGCCGTGTGCGGGCCGCCATGTTTGCTTAACTTCTTCTTCACTTTCGTTGACACACAAACCAACAGTCTTTCAGAGCAGCGCCCCCTTCCTGAAAAAAGAGCCAAACTAAACGTTAACGCCTACATAAAATAATATAAGTCAAAAGTTAGACTGGTATTAAAGAACTTGAATATGAAAATAAACTACAGTTTATTTCATTTGCTTGTGGCAGTTTGATGGTCATTTAATTTAATAAAGCCTAACTTCTATTAGCATTGTGTTTAGCGACAGAGAACGTTGAGGCTCTTGAAGTGAGCCTTTGCCGCGTAATAGATGGCGCCTTTAAATTCACTCAGAAATTTCGGAATTTTTTAGTTGAACGTACTAAAAACGTAAACACAAAAGCTAAAACTTTAGTTAAACTTTAACACCGAAACCATTCAAAACTATAGCGACAACTTCATACTCGTGTAACACTGTGTATTTTCTATGTAGCTTAGTGTAAACGCTGGCAGACGCTAGTAGATATTTGGTTCAACAAGAGCAATGCAAACGGTAGGAGGGTACTTGAAGGCACCGTCAAAGTTGAACTTTCAGGACTGCGCAACGCCTCTGTTTAGATACAGTGTTTTTGTTGATAAACGGCCTTTTCGACCTTTAAAAAATATATAGACAGAATTATTTGCACAAAAACTGTAAAAGCCAGCTATGTACTGTCGTCAGATTTTGCGGACGCCAATGTTCGGGACAAGAGCGGCTAACCTCAGCCGTTTTTCCCTTGTTTGTCGAAGCGAGGTATCGGCTATCAAAATTAACCGTCCTGTTGTCATTCTTGTCAACATATTCCTTTCGTTAGCTGCTGCAGAGCATGTTGACAATACTTGTCCTACTGGTGGTGGCTGTGGGGAACCTGCAATGCCCAACCACCACCAAGAGGTTTGGTTTCATTGCGACACGAACTTAGAGCAGTTTTTTTATTTTCCCATGTGTCATGCCTGCCTGTCGTTCACCCCCAGAGACCCCTGTGCACCAAAAGTGACGAGGTGAGGCTGGCAGAGGAGGCCAGCAAGAAGTACGGCTCCCCAGCTCCAACCATCTTCTCCAAAGTAATCGATAAAAGCGTCCCTGCAGATATCATTTATGAGGATGAGAAGGTAAGCACAGCCTGAGCACATAAATAAACACTTTGTGGTTAAATTGCTGCAGTTCAGTCCTTCATATATGAGACTTTTTTTCTGTGTTTGCCAGTGTTTGGCATTCAGGGATATCAGCCCACAGGCCCCTGTTCACTTCCTGGTTATTCCAAGGATTCCTATTCCCAGAATAAGTGAGGCCAAAGATGATGATGCTGAGGTAAATTGATGTTTCTTTGTCTAGGCTTTCAGATAATGTCACAAGCAGTGAGACTGTGCAACACATACTCCCTTGGTATAAGTCTATGGATGAGCATTTAACATGTCTGTGAGATTAGATTCCAGAGCATCAGCAGACATCTGATTTATTGATGGTTGTGCATGCTTGTTAGCCTCAAACTTCTGCACAGCTTGTTTTACCTACAAGTTTATAGTATTCAGGAACCAGCTCACCCCAAACTGTTGTCACAACACTAGAAGAACAATATAGGCAAAGCACTAAAGCACTACCTTTCCCTCATTTGAAACCAGTACTACCCAAACCACTAAGTGTAGACTTAGACCAGGGTCTTGGACCAAAGAGCAGGTTAAATATGCCCAGGTTGTTCTTTTGTTTTCTGGCTTTCCTAATGTAACGACCAGTGTAAAGTGTTTGCATTAAGCGGGCAGTGTTGACATCAAATAAGCAGTAACAAATTTGGGCTGGTCTGCAGCCTCATATTTCCCAAAAGGGAAGCAACTTATGATCCTAAATAGATATGAGGTAAATAAAATAATATAGCAGGGAAGTTGTAAAAAAGACCAGCTGTATAGATTAAAATTCAAACACAGATTAGAGCACTGTAATACATATATTACTGCTGTTATCTGGATTTCCGTGTTTAACAGTCTAAGAATAAAGAAGAAATCTAAAAACAGAAGTCTTAGACTAGTTTTAAATCAGATAAAAAGTCAACAAGCACAAATATGTGTTCTTATTTAGGATTTGATAGTAACACTTAGAGCATTCTGAAAAAGAAAAAAATCAACAAATAGTTTCATGTCTGAATCTGTTGTTATTATTGGTGCTCATTACCAAAAGACAAAGACTCCAGACGCTGTTTAAAAAACTTTCGAACCTCCTACTATACGTGCACAGACATCTGAGGGATCCCTCAAGAATGTTGACGCTATTTTCTGGAGATCTCAGTGGTCAGTAGGCATTGATTTCATACCTGATGATTGCTGCTCTGGAATATAACTTGCTCTAGTCCAGGTTAGTATGACAGCAAGAAGTAGTTCAGAAATCCCAGGATCAGTCCTGAAGTTAGCTGGATGAGCCTGCTGTAGGTCTCAGGAATCACATTCAGTTTGGGTACATTGCTTCTCTGTGACCAGACACAGTAAATATTCATCTTTAAGATGTCATAACTGCTTCATCTCCAGCTCACCGTCAACTGGAAATAATCTCTTCAGCCCTCCTTTTCTCCACTTTCAGCTCTTAGGACATTTATTGGTTGTTGCCAAAAATGTGGCAAAGCAAGAATCTCTGACCGAAGGATACAGAGTGGGTAAGTTAGACCATTTTACTGTATTGATTCTCTAGATTCTCTAGACATTAATTTGACTATACGAACTGTTTGTTTACACTGAATTCGCAGTCATCAACGACGGGAAGCACGGTTCTCAGTCCGTCTACCACCTTCACATTCACGTCCTGGGAGGAAGACAGATGAAATGGCCACCAGGATAAGGGCTTCACGAGTACGTTGGTGTCTCAGTTTAATCCAATAATAATGGCATAATACCTGTTTGTACAAGAAGCTGATGTCAATGTAAATATGTTGAAAAAACGTATAAAAATCAGAATTGGATGTTTGATATGGCTGCAAATAAAGACACATTCTGTTATGGAACAATAAAGCTCAATTCAGTTCTTTAATCTCTAATCAAGTCAGTATACTGTTATCGTGGTGGCAGCTCATAAAGAGCAAAGGTTCAAACAACTAGGTCAAATATGTGAAAAGTTCATGCTTCACTCTGCCCAAACACACTCAGCTTCAGGCAGTTTATTCCTACTTTTGCATCTCCAGGATGTCAGTGAGCAGATATTCCTAACACGGTCTACTCAGGAACACAGCAGCTCACCCACCTGCTCGTCAAACCTTCTGTTTGTGACGAACAGCAAATCAGAAAGAAGTTAGCTTAAATTGAGTGAATTAAAACAGCTCCTTTCAGACAGCGAATGAACTGAGGAGCTACTTCCAGGTCCAGGATAAGATAAATTATATCATTTTATTCTAATGCTGTAAGAACCATGAAGTTCTAAACCATTAACAACAGGAGTGTTTGAGGTTTTCATGCTGTGGAAAATCCTAATACTTCAGTCCTCCACAGGACTGAAGAAGGTGTGACCTCTGGAAATGGACTGCAAATATTTATGTGTGATATAAGCAGATATTAACTAATAAACATAGACAGTAAATACAAGTGACCTGCCCAGACTGTACCCTACACCTTTTTAACTTTTATTTGTTTTCGTTTGAAACACTTGAGTTATTTCTATATTTGCTTTCATATATGTGGGCCTTTTTTATTTGACACCCTGTAGGGGTTAAAGGCTTTGCTCCTAGAATAAATTTGCAGTATTGTTGTAAACCACTAAAAAGAAGTAAGCTTTCCGTAGTTGTTAATAAGGAAGACACCTTTAAAACTGCAAAAAGTTTGATGTTTTAAGTATTTTGTTTCACAGTTTCCAATTAACACAAGTCAGCATTGTTCGTCTCTGTTGTAAATGCTTGTTAGCAGTTCGGTTAAAGTGTCCTGAAGACATTTTCCAGATAGAAACCAGTCAAACTTTCCACTGGAGACCTTTCGCTAATGAATTATGACATTCAAAGTTTTATAATAGAGAAATGTATATGGTCTATTATGTATTAACCATAACTATCTCTCTTATCACAAACTGGACCCTGTTCAAAGGGAGGCAGTCTAATATTCATTACCTTCAGCTCATCTTTTTTGTGTGTGTTTTAGTGTCCGTCTGGTTGGTATTGCTGCTGGCACTGATAAAGCCCCAGATTAATGGTTCAAACACATGGCTTGTGCCCAGATTACCACTGAGAGTCACAGTTGAAGTGGCTATGGTGTGACTAGGTGGTATGATTCAGCGACCTTAGTTCCTGTGAGCAAGGTAACTGTGTGCCAAAAGCGTAACCTTTCCCCTATATTTGCTTAGAAAACAGTGTTCCCTGCCTTTAATGTCACAGGGAGGATAAAAGATGGTTAAAAGAGGACTCTGTAAACGATTAAATATTTCTTTTCCATTATCATTCCTTATTGTTTTCTTTTTATATCTCAGAAAACAACTAAAGAGATGTTTTTTAATGAATGCATCCTTTTTTTTTATTGCTGACAATTTACTTTTTTCTTGATGTGCTAATACAGTCGGGTGGAAGAAGCCAGATTTGCACAAGTTGTCCTTATGCTGAAAGCTGTTGTTGTTTTTTGCTAGGTCAAAGTATAACCACATAAACCCAGAGAGATCTCATCTAGTTTTATCATATATTTCTACAACCAGCCTCATCCTGCATCTGATAATAACCGCCATCACAAGTTTAACTGAGACAATAAACACTTTAATAGTACCCCCACCCACTCAAGCTTTGTTATCTTATTGGATGCTTGACAATTAATCCTGTAACTGAATATGACCACTGCCTATAGCTGTTAGAAACTCCAAACAAAACTACAAGCAGATCTGAAACCCACTGAATCAAACTCACTTCTTTTTATTGCAAATCAAAACTTTTTGCAGCCAGTTTTCCATTTGCAGCTCTATCTGGTCGACACAACCTCTGCAGGAGGTGTTCAGAGGATTGTGAAAGTCTCGTGAGACCAAGGTACGCTTTGATCTTATCAGAATCCCCTGTGCGTTGATATTTACCCCAGGGGGCAACATCTGTGAACCTGCACTGAGCAAAGGTTGATGCAGTTTTGTCTTACACCTGACTGCAGCCTTGAAGTTGATGCCACTTGGGTCTGTCAGCAGAGAAGGTAGGATGTCATTTCTTTTGAGTGTGCTAAGTGAGAAAAGAATAAACTGCTATGTAGACTGCAGGATGCGTATAAAGGTTTATTTTTACTCATAAAAATTCAGATTTCTTTCTGTTCTTTTTCCTATTTTTCCTCACTGAGTATGTGCACTGCAGGGTAAACAAGGCTCTGGAGATGCATATTGAATATGTTAAGTCAAACATAATGACTAAAACATAGCTTTAGGTGTGAGCAGGCTCATCCACAGAGAGTTATCCTAAAAGCTCCTCCTCAGACTTAACATCTCCCATTGCTGCTGTTTTACGGTTTTTCCAATGCATTTTCAATAGTTACGTTGTCTTTCTGTGTAATGTGAGATCCAAGTAACCGATGAGGCTAAAATCTACTTTTTTTGCATCACAGGACAATTTATTAAGTTTTTACTTAATCTGGAGCAAAGATTTTTCCTCTGCAACTTCATGTTGCCAAACTGTAGTTTTGTAAGTTTATGAACTTTGGTCCAGAGAAATCCTGCTATCTTGACAGATTTCAATCTCTATTACAAAGTCAGCATTTGTTAACCATCTGGTGCAACATTCATTATCAGATTTATTGTTGTTATATCCCTGCACAAAGGCTGATTGCTTTTAATGGTGCAGTTAACTGAACTTGGAGGAAAATATCTGCAGAAAATATTTGAACTGTTTCTGCTGTTGCTAAATATTCACATTAGAGGGCACGTGCACAGAGCAAGGAAGAGTTATTGTAAGTCTGACGTGATTGTTATTCAGTATGTTACCTGGTAATAGCAGCACTTTCATGTTTATCTGGGTGAAAGGTGCCCCTGCTTGGAGACAAAGTTTAAGTGTACGTGGATTTAGCAATGCTTCTTGCCGCAATACTAGCAGTTTCAACATGCGCTGCTGCTGCGCGTGTGATTGGCAGCACATGCGGTCACTGGCTGTGACCTGTTGCACTGACTTTGGTGAATGTCAGTCACATATAAATGAGCAGAGTGGTGCTGTTTCATCATAATCTTAACTGCTTGGAGAGTCCTCAGTGCAGGATTTCTGGAGGGGTTTAATGCTAATTTCATCTTCTCTGTTTCTAGCAGATATAAACTTAAAGAAAATTAATTCATGAAGAGCAATAGCCCTGCAGCCATGGACGGTGACATTGAAAGGTATGTAAAGAGAGATGAGTAGACAAAATTTGATTCTCATGCAGATTTGATCCATCCATGGAAAAATGAGATTTCACCATTACTGACTATCACTTCCCGTTTGTGTCATCTGCTCCAGTATTCCTGCTCAAATTGAGCCAGATGCCACAGATTTAAAGACCCACGCATCTGTAATTCTCAATGGGAAATCCAACACGGGCAACTTGAGTGCAACGCCGGCTTCAGACAGCAGGGAGACCCATCCTCCCAGTAACACTGAGCCACTGAACAAGCCTCCCAGGTCACCTGAGCAGAAGAGAGCTACTGAAGGATTTTTCACAGGTCAGGGTCTGACAGGAGAAAGAAATGGTGATGGTAACGATATGAGAAAATGCCTCAGTAAATTTACCTTCATGATTGTAGGCCAGAAAGTTTTCACTTAAGAAACTGGGAAAGACAAACACTTATTTTCAACAAATTCCATGTATTATCTTGTTTTAGGTTGATTCAAATAATTATTTTCAATAAGACGACTGAACACGTAAAATAATTAGCAAATTGTAAAAAAAAAAAAAAGGAATAAAAAAACAACAAACATAAAAAAAACAAAACAAAAATAAAAAATTTA
>VOQK01000846.1:0-17869 GCA_015052645.1 Benitochromis conjunctus | reverse complement strand
ATAAATAATTAGCAAATTGTAAAAAAAAAAAAAAGGTTATGAATAAACTGTCACTTTAAAAGTCAGAACACGACAAACAAACAACTGCAAAAAACAAAAAACTGCTGAAAAAAATGTAGTTTTATTTTTTTATCACTCCTTTCATAAAGACAGATGGCTACAAGGCTGCAAGGGACATCAAGTGCTAAAGATCATCTTGAACATGCCTTTTAAAATCATGTGAAACACTCGTGAATTTTCACTGGAAGTCAGAATTCAGTACGTTGTATTTGTGCTCATTCAGGAATTCAATCCTGTAACTAAAATGACATTACTTCTTCTGACTGAACCTGCTCGGTAGGTATGCCTTTTTAATCTGGAGCTTCCTGTTTCATCTCAGATAACAGCAGAGGCTTCACTGTACGCCGCACATTATGGCAACTTACCCACTGTGACAGCACAGAGATATCTGCAGTCTTGTGACACACCTGACAAGCTGTGTCTTTTGACTTGTGATTCATGGCGAGTAAATGCAGCTGCCCTTGTTCTCCCAATACAGAAGAGCCCAAGGCAGTTCCCCTGTCGACGGCCCATTTGGCAACAACTCTAGCCCCAGCTGACCAGTTATGGAGCACCAGCAGAGAGCAGGCAGTGAGGCTGAGGATGGAGGACTCAGGGCCAGGCTCAGAGACTCCCATCACCATCCATCAGATGTTCCTGGAGACAGTTGAGAAGTATGGCGATCATCCAGCTTTGGTTTCCAAAAAAGATGGCCAGTGGATGACTCTGACCTGGAACCAATACTACGAGCAGTGTCGTGCAGCTGCAAAAAGTTTTCTCAAGGTTTGTGTGCTTGTTTTGCAAATTGTCCTGCATCTGTTGAACAAAAATTATTTGACTTAAACATTATTTCATGGAGTAAATTTGGATTTTAAGGATCGTTACATTTGTTTTGGGTTAATAATGAAATAATTGAATCATTTATTTTGCATACACTGCAGTCATTCATTTTAAGGTACACTGTTGTCATTCATTCACACAGTTAGTTGTAAACTAAGTTGCCAGAGTTGTCATTTTTAACCAAGAGATCAGCAAAAGCTGGAGATCACCCCCAGTGTTTCTCCCTTAGACCTTTCCTGCACCCATTCTCGCCTCTTTGGCCTTAAAAGGTCTTTGTTGCCTCCTGCGTTAACCTAAAACCCCAGAGATTAGAGGATTTGACACTTGTGCTCCTTTAAAGCTCAAACTTAGCACTTTTAAGACATCAAATGTGCTGAATTTGAAACAAAGTAACCAAATAATTGTTAGAATTATAATCTAAATGAACATCGACTCATCTTCTTTTCTTTTTTTAATCAGAAAGTTGTGTTTATGTAACTGAACTATACTTTTTGAACTACAGGCTGCATAAATGGTTTAACTCCTGGCCCAGGTTTTATAAGCAGCGCTTCTTATTTCACTCTTCTTGATGTGAGAATAGCATGGGTGTGTGAAATCCCCAGCTTGTGTTACGTTTTATGTTTCACAGCCATGTCTGTGTCCCATGTGAGTGGAGTGGCTAATGAAACAAGATGTAGAAGTAACAAAGGCATACGCCTGCTCCGCTGTGTAATTAAAGTTACATCTTTAAAAACATCTACCTGTCGTTTGTTTTTATCAGTTGGGGCTGGAGCGTTACCATGGTGTAGGGATTCTGGGATTCAACTCCGCTGAGTGGTTCATCTCAGACATTGGCTGCATCTTGGCCGGGTAAGATCACTCTATAACTGAAGCTGAATACATTTTAAATGGATATTAGAGTCTATTTTTGGGCCTGTTATACCTCTACACTGTCTCATCTGACATACACATTTATCTTTGTTCTTTCTTATCTCAGAGCCTCTATTTGTGTCTCCACCCACATGAGGCTCAGTTAAAATTACATGGATGTAATATTTGGCATTTTTTCAAGCTGTCAGGAAGCACAAAGGGACATGTAGTTTGGACACTTCCACAAACTGCACAAGTGCACAAATTGAATTTATCCAATGAATTCTATTTCTTTCCCATAGTCTAAAGACATGGATGAGATTAGATTAATTTTTTATTCTAAAGTCAGTGTGATTGTAAAAAAGGCTGTCTGCCTGTCTCTGTTGGCCCTGAGTTGTTACCGGTCCAGCGTGCACCCTGCCTCTCGCCCTGTGCCAGCTGGGATAGGGCGAGAGGCCAGCTGCAGTTTAAAAAACATACTCACTTATGTTCACCAAACAAAATATATAATTATTTTCCACTTCACATCAAGCTGTAGCCAAACTGGTAAAAACTGACAGTGACTCATACAAGGAAATATTTAGCTCAAGCATCTGTTTGTCCCTTAGAGGGCTGGCAGCCGGGATTTACACGACGAATTCACCAGAGGCCTGTCAGTATGTGGCTGCCAACTGCGAAGCCAATGTCCTGGTGGTAGAAAATCAGAAACAGCTCGACAAAATCCTGCAGGTCAGAAGTTTCATCTTATTTCTCTATAAAGTAATATATGTATTACTTGTGATATAGCATTTTATGGCATTTTTTATAATTTTCTTGGACTGTATAAAAAAAAATTGTAAAGATAGATAAGGCTTTGTCCTCACGTGTTATCTTTGTAACAGGTTAAAGATCATCTACCTCATCTGAGAGCCATTGTTCAGTACAAAGGCGAGCTACAGCAGAAAGCACCGTTCCTGTATACAGTACGTTTACATAGCAAACACTGATTCAGACATCTGATCATGTAATGTGTACAATTCTAACATTTCAACTCTGACTTTATAGACATTTTTTGTCTTCTTACTTTTGGTAGAAGAAACTTAGTAAACTTGGAAGCACTGCTCAGCTGTAGCTCATTTCAGTCTTGATGCACTGTTTTGATTCAAACTCTTTATTTCTGTAGTGGGAAGAGTTCATGAAGCTGGGAGAGGACATGCCCGATGAGCAGCTGAATGCTGTGATTGACAGTCTTCGGCCCAATGAGTGCTGCACCCTCATCTATACCTCTGGAACCACTGGCAACCCCAAAGGAGTCATGTTGAGCCATGACAACGTGAGTAGCCCTCACAAGAGATTTCTCTCTCTCTGCTTCTAAAAGGTATTGCCTTTCAAGATTTAACTGAAAGGTTTTTGAAAACTGTTCAGTTTATTAAGTAGCCATCAAGTTGTTAAGGCTTAGATTACAGCTTTTTTTTTTCTGTCTTGTTTCAAGTCAACTCAAGTCAAGTGGCTTTATTGTTATTTTAACCATGTGCAGTGGTACAGTACACAGCGAAACGAGACAAGGTTGCTCCAAGACCACGGTGCTACATATGACATATAACAGACAATCAACACAGGACTACATAAAGTGCAATGTGCAAAAATTGTCAAATCTAGACAATTGTTGTGATTTATATATAATAAATATAAATAAAATTGAATTTGCACTACAAGCTGAATTACAGCAGCATAGCTCATGCAGACTGTCGGATGTAAGGACAAACTCTTCAAAGAGTTAAGCCAAAGCACTACTGGTTCAACCAGAGAGCTTTTATACATTGAAAAAAAGAACATGTTTCATTTATTTAATTCAATAGTGTACAGTGGTTACACACAGATGCTTTGATTTGGTGGCAACTTAAACAACTGAGTTGAACCAAGACAACTTATTCATATTCAATAAACCTGTGCATTTTGTGTTGATAAAACGTGATTGAAACACTATTCAATAACTATTACCCCAATACTACTTGCTCACTTAAATACTACATGTTGTTTTCGTATTACATAATGTTCAACAACGAGTCTGGTTAACGTAAAAGATGAATGGATTTACAACAACTTCCACTCCATCCATCCTCTTATCTTTATCAGGGTTGCAGGGGCATAACCCAGAAGTGATAGGGTAAGAGGCAGAGTACACTCTGGACAGGTCGCCAGTCTATCACAGGGCTCACATATAAAGACAAACAACCATTTACACTCACAGGAAATTTGGAATCACCAATTAACATAACCTCAATAACTGCACAACTTTTGACTATGGGAGGAAACCAGAGTACCCACTGCAAACTAGCCGGATTGTGGATTTGAACCTAGGACCTTCTTGCTGTGAGGCAACAGCGCTAACCACTGCTGCTGAGCTATGAATCCAGGCTTAACAAAAGTAGGAAAGTTATGATTACAAGGCTTGATGCAGAATTTTTTTACGTTTTTGTCTTTGACAGGTTAAACCACAATAAATAGCAATAGCATAGACGTGGAGTGTGTATGGTTGTCTACCTCTTATAACCCCAGCGATTTTCCTGTGGTTTGAAATCTCGTGTGATCTTGTGAATTTTGTGAGTTCAGGCAACTAACCACTCTTGCTAGATTACATCATGTCATCTCAACAAGAACAAATTAAGTTGTTGAATTTCATACAGATCCTACATGATTTACATTCACCATAGAAACATGAAATTATATTGTTCAAAGTTGGACTTTTGTAAATGTAACAACCACCCAATTGTCTTTTTTGTATGCGAGTGTAATTTTCTGTATGATCTGGCGAGTTCTTCTACTGTAATTTCATAATGTTGTATCGATCAATGTGTGAGAGTAGTCCATTGACGTGTACTCTAAAGATTCAAGACAAAATATTTGGCGAAAGAAAATATCTGGTGACTTTTCCCCCACTTGTAAATGTGCAGATCACATGGACTGCCCATGTGGGATGTACCATGTTAACAGCAAAAGGCGGTGAGGAGATCCTGGTCAGTTACCTGCCGCTCAGCCACATCGCAGCCCAGATGGTTGACATTTGGATCTGCATGGGCGTTGCTGGGACCGTCTACTTTGCAGAGCCAGATGCCCTTAAAGTAAGCATGACTATTACCTTATGACAAAGGAAATATTGACTATGATTAAAAATATTTGACTGTAATGGCCATTCATTTTTCCAGGGCTCTTTAGTAAACACACTGAAAGAGGTTCGCCCAACTTGTTTCCTGGGAGTTCCTCGTGTGTGGGAGAAGATCGAGGAGAAGATGAAAGCTGCGGGAGCCAAAGCATCCCCAATGAAGAAAAGAGTGGCCGACTTTGCCAAGTCCATCGGCCTGCAGTACAGCTACAGTGCCATGAATGGGTGAGACAGCGGCAGGGATCACTTGTTAGAAGAACACGTCACGTGATTTTACGTCCACAGGCCATCACTTAGAAAGATTTATTTGTGCAGTTATAACAGTCAGTTGTGCGTGATGGTAATGCCATCAGTTCTTCACATGCGTTATCTCATAGAGTTGAGAATTTTCTTATTCTCATAATGAGGAAAAGTTTGCTTGGTCTCTGCAATATGAGGAAAAACAGCACACTGAACACAGTGTGAGACAATGGGTGATGTTAATACCACTCATAGTAATAATTAATATGGGCTATTTCACATGTAAGGGACACTCTGAGCCCCTCATAGTATCTTTATGTATAACATCACATCCCCATCACACTGAGAGGCAATTTGGTTACCTATTACCAAATTGCCATATTAACCTAATTTTGATAGCTGCTGTTGTTTAAACTGTAGTAAATTTGCTTTTCTGAAAGCAGTAACTTTTTTAGTAACTTGGACAAGTCTTCAAACACTATGAGCGGACTACTTACAGAATAATTTTAGAAACAAGACAAACATTAAGAAAATTGCACAGAGTACAAGAGGACAGAAAAAAGAAATAAAGAAACATGAAGAGACCCTGAAAGTCTCAAACCAGGGCTGCAGGATAGCCCAGCAGGGTGAGGCCAATCAGGTCTGCACACCATAAAAGAAGGTGCCTTAGGCTGCAAAGTTGGTCAGTTCTCAAATTACTTTTTTTGTGTTGGTTAAAGAAATAAAAGGAGAAAGAGAGTAAAGAAAAATCAAAGACATGCACAACACTGGACAGGTATTTTGCACTACGGCCAATGATGCTCAGCTTTACCTAGAAAAACCTGAAGCTCAGCGAGAGCATGCAACACACAGCAAAAGGTCCTGGACCCATAACACAAAGTGCAGTAATCTGCTGACTCACAAATTTCTTTAATATGGATGTGTTTAGTCTTATGTTTTTGTTAGCACTATATTTCTATTTAGGTCAGATACAAGTGTTACAAAGTGCTAATAAATCATTCTGGGAGCAGCATGACTGTTAGGATCATATTTAGATCCTCAATAATTTTGATAAAATATTGGTTTATTTTTTGTGTTACAGCAAGAATCAGGTACCGTGGGGCTTCATGCTGGCTAATAATCTGGTCTTCAAGAAGGTGCGTGCTGCTTTGGGCTTGGACCGCTGCAAGATATGCTGCTCTGGAGCTGCACCGATCACCAAAGACACTCTGGATTACTTCATGAGCCTGAACATCCCCGTGAAAGAGATGTACGGCATGAGTGAAAGCTGTGGCCCTCACACCGTCTCCATTGATGAATACCGCATCACAAGGTAGGCATCAACGTTACTCAACTGCTGCACTGTGGTTAACGCAGGTGTCAAAAAATATTGTGTTGAAGGTGATAGATGATTGTAGTTCATCAAGCATACCTGTTACAATATAGCCAACAGTAACTTGTGCAAAAACTTGACAGTATACAGTAATTTCAGTCACAGCAATATTTCTTTGGAATCACTTTTCAATCCATCTGAAGTCCTAGATTCAATGCTTCCAGCTCTGATTTAGTTTTTACTGACTTCTGAGGGGGGAAAATACATAGTAGTTACAGGGTAATCTCTATATTACCAGGAACTTACAACAACCTTATATTTGCTTGAACAGCCTGAGTATGAAATACAAGCTTTCTAATAACTTCAAAATAGAGCAGAAGTAAACCGAACTCTTTTGTTGTGAAGGGGAAGTTTGCCTCAGCACAGTGTTTCATTACATTACATTGCTCTACATAAATAGAGAAAATAAACACTCTAAAATAAAAAAAATAACTGTGTGCGAAAGAGGAAAACATACACAAAAGCATAAGATTAAACTCCTAAAAGCCTGAGGAGACATTTGTTTACATGTAAAACAATAAAAACGTAAAAAATATGACACAACTCTGTGCTTTTGCTTAACTGGAGTCTTCCTGTTACACTTTGTACCACATTTTCTATATTTTGCATATTTTTAGCTAGTTTATTAGTTACAGTCATTTATATGGTGAAATGTTTTTTGACTCCATTATCAATTATTACCGTGTGCTATTTCAAATATCCCTGCAGTCTGCAGAAGATCTCTGTTTTTCATGAGGCAGCCACAGCTCTTTATATATTCATACATGCATCTAACATAAAAATGAGGATAGTTCGTTTAGACTAAAGGATCAGAAATCAGATACAAAATGAAGATTTTTGTCCAACAAACAAAATATTTCATTTTGTTACTGAGCTTCTTACTGTAAAAAGTCAAAAAAGGGTTAGTACCAGGAGTTATACTAATACAAAAATGAGATCACATGACAACATATACTTTTATCTTGTGCTTCTAAAAACAAACAAACTCATAGGGTTGTGAACCATAACCCTTGTAGGTGACTGACCTTTCTAATCTGGTTTTTCATTAGGGGTAAATTAATATTAAGGTTAATTTACACTTTTACTATTTTAAAAATCGTTAAAATATTTTGCTTTTGCGAGTGTAAGCCGATATTAAATTGTTTTGAGGAGTACGACCACCTTAAATAGTTAAATGATGATAAATAAACCAGATTTGTATTATTTTGCTCTGATTTCCATGTGCTAAATTAACAGTTTTACTGCAGAGTTTGGTCGCGTCACTGGTTTATGATTTGTCTTTCTAGCTGTGGAAAGTTGATGCTAGGCTGTCAGATAAAGCTGATGAACACAGATGCGGATGGGAACGGAGAGATCTGTTTCTGGGGTCGTAATATCTTCATGGGCTACCTGAACATGCCAGACAAAACAGCAGAGGCTTTGGATGAGGATGGCTGGCTCCACACTGGAGACCTGGGAAAACACGATGAACAAGACTTTCTGTATATCACAGGAAGGATCAAGGGTAAGCTATAGCTCTGAGTCTGGGAGAAAATGCAGCAAAAGACACATTTAAGAGTAGTTGGGTTATAGATGTGACACACTTATCACACTTCTATTGACTGCCACTGGAAACAAAACAGTTGAACCTGTTTCCAAACAAGTTAAAAAATGTATCCTAGTTCAAGGGCTAAGAAAAGTCTCAGTTATAACCAAGGTATGCAGAATAGCAGCTCTGAATCACTACCACAGCAGAAAACCACACCTGCTGCTATTCCTGTCATCCCACTACAGGAACTTGAGGCTACACTTTACATAGGCTCACCAAAAATTGGGAAACAGAAGATTGGAGTGTAATGGTGTCTTAATATTTTTTGGCACACTTTAGGTCACTGAGCATCCAAAGCCTTCCTGAGTGTTTTTGCTGACCATGTGACCCAGTGGGTAAACATGCCATATCACAAAGCATCATTTCAAACTGCTTTGTGATATGGATATGGCAAAAACGACTGTGGGCGTATATAAAGTCGTCAAAGCTACTTAGCTTTAACGGTAGTTGAACTATCACCTTAATACTAATACAGAGGAGCTGACACAAACACGTTACAGATTTACCATCATTTTTTTCCACCAATTTTCTGGACACTCTTATAGGGAAAAATGGCACAGACTATAGAAGAACATCTTTTGTTTTGAAAAGTGTACATTATACATTTGAAAAGCATCGAGCTGGCTATTTCCATTGCTATTTGTTTAAAACCCTACAACCAGATACTGAGATACGCCAACGTAATAAGAGGTGACACGTTTTTGTCTTTCCTGCACAGAGCTCATCATCACTGCGGGTGGCGAGAACATCCCTCCTGTCCCCATTGAAGATGCAGTAAAGTCTGAACTGCCCATCATCAGCAGCGCCATGCTGATTGGAGACAAGCTCAAGTTCCTCTCTATGCTGCTCACACTTAAAGTAATTGATCCTCTCTTCCTGAAGACAGGCACAGTTGCTGAATAAACAACAAAAGAGTAACCACCTCTGTTTCTTTTTCTGCAGTGTGACATGGATGACAATGGCGAGCCCACAGATGAGCTGAGCCCAGAGGCTTTGGAATTTTGCCTGCAGCACGGCGTAAAAGCAACCAAGGTGTCAGAGATTATAGCCAACAAGGAGCCAGCTATTTACAGTGCCATTCAGGCTGGCATTGAGCGTGTTAATGCCCAATCAACATCCAATGCCCAGAAAATCCAGAAGTGGGTGATACTGGAACGAGACTTCTCCGTCCCCGGAGGAGAACTGGGTCAGCTATCTGACATTTATTTTCCTTTTCCTACAAGTTTCACATGTAGTACTGCCATTTACTTGCTGTTAATCAACTTTTAACCAATTCATGTTTTGTAACTGGAGTGACTGCCAAACAGCGTTTCTGTGTAGTCTTTTCAGCAGTGATTTAATCTCTTTAAGCTCAGCGGAAAGTAAACTTTATCATGACATCAAAATAACCTACTTTTCTTTGTTATCCTTGTAGGACCCACCATGAAACTGAGGAGGCCCATTGTTGTGAAGATGTACCAGGAGAAAATAGATGAAATGTATGCAGTGGCTGCAGGAAAACAATAGACTGCATTGCACAGGGGTGAGAGGAGGTCATGGGAAACATGGGCAGAAGCCAGAGATGTATGGACACATACAGTTTTACAGCAACTGTACTTTTTGTAAATAAAACACATAAGTCCAAATTTTGCCAAACATATCACTCGACCATGCCATATATAGGCTAGACACAGACTGTATGATGATACTGGTTGGCGTCTGTCAGTTTCTGAAGGAAATATCATAAATCATAAATCCCACTGTTGCTTAAAAGGATGCAGATATGTAAGATATGTATTTTATACCTGAAGCAGCTGTATGTATTGAATGATTTTTACAGCATTATTTGCCAGTTTCCTAAACTAATCCCACCTGGCAAAGACTGGAGATTAAAGCCATTTTTATAATGTGAGATGAATATCAGTAGTTTGAATTTATTCAATCACACATGTGCAAATTGTAAACTTTACATTTGTGCTTCTCCATGTACAGTTTGACACAGTTTAATATTTATTTTGAGATATTCCATGATTGTGAATTAAAAGTGACCAAATTGTGATTTAAAAAAAAATTGCATTTTCTTTTCTGTGTCCTATATTTAAAATGTATATGGCCTATTGTTTCACTAAAAGGTATGTATATTCATTATAAAAAGGCTTCAGTGACTGACGTTTAAGGATACGGACCTTCAATTTCACGAGTAAAAATCTTACTAAAGAGAAAAGAACTTCACTTTAACAGGAAGAGCCCTCCAGGAGAACTGGGCTCATGGAGGGTCAGGCACCTGCTTTGACTGGCAGGGAGGGGAGAGGGAAGAGGGGAGAAGAAGAGGAAGGACAAAGAGCTCATAGAAAATACAAACTATAGGAGAGAGAATTCCTCCATCAGGCTGAGCCTGTAGCGGCATACTCGCGAGATGGCTCAGGGTCACCTGATCCAGACCTGAATAAGCGCGGAAATTATGATATCATAAGATCTTTAAGATATGATGGGGCCTGATTATTCAAGACTTTATATTTGAGGAGAAGAGTTCAATTCAATTTTATTTTTTTTTAGCACCAAATCACAACAATAGATCCTTCAAGGCACTTAATATTGTATGGTAAAGACCTGCAATAATACAGAGAAACCCCAACAATCAGGCAGCCTCCTATGAGCAAGCACGTTGGCGACAGTGGGAAAGAAAAACCCTTTTTTAACAGGAAGAAACCTCTGGCAGAACCAGGCTCAGGGAGGTGCAGCAGATCCAGTGATGAGAAACCAGTATAGGAGAAATATGATTTCTTTCTGTTAATACACCACCTGAGGTGTTTTGGAGCAACTGAAGGCTCGGGGAGCTGTGACGCTGTCAGTTTAGCACTGAGCTAATAACGACTTGCTACATTTCTCAGCACTTCTCCGCAAAAAACAAAACAAAACAACTACTTAGACACAAATAAATAAAAGCTTCCCAGGCTCTAGTTTAACTCTTAAAGTGTGAACAAGCTCATTACCAAAAAGATCCAGTTAGATTGGAGATATTTAATTGCATGAGTAGCGAGACTGTGCTTAATTGCAGGCAACAAAGCCAGAGGCAACACCTAAAGCATGGGAAAAAACACAAGCTACATTTAGCTGAGCCTAAATTCAGGACATCCTGGTAGATCACATGTCAACTGCGCACAGAGATCTCTTCAGGACAAACTGTAATAATATGCCCGCTTTTCCACTTACGGGCAAATCAGATCACATCCTTGGATAAACTTGAATCTTATTTCAGAGCAACGTTTCAAATAAAGATGGCATTTTGGCCAGAAAGATTCTGTTCAACTGAGCTGAAAATTTCCATCTCCTGCATTGTTTGTCTACTCAAGTTTTTTTGTACTGGTACGTGGTTGCATATTCACTACAGATATAGGGTACAATAATATCAGATCGACTGCACATGATGCAGCATGCCTTACTCTGTCACTGAATAAAGGGAAGCAGAATACAGGCCTGTTGTCATGATCTTTAACACATGAATGTTTTGTCAGTTATCTTTAATTATCTGTGAAAGACATTTTGCCACTGTTTCTGTCTCTTGAGTGAATGAACAGAGGTGCTCCAGCAGGGCTTGACTGATCCATCAAAAACTATTTTCATGTGACATGTCCACGAGTGTAAGGGTCAAGCTGCAGTTACCAAAATTATCTTTAAATTCATGTGATATTTCTCATAAAATATTTGAAAGCTATAATCACTAAGCTGGCGTGTAAGTGGGGGAAAGCAGCAGAAAAGCAATACATACAAACATTTTACTGCATCAGCTGTCACGCTCCTTTATAACAATGAGCATGTAATCCTTTTTCTTTATGTGGCAGCTGATTAAAACAGCTGATATCATCCTCCACTGCCTCCTCTCACACAGTCAGGGCCAAACTGACTCACACTGATAACTTTTTTCTATTTGCAAGAGGAGAGTTTTTACTCATGTGAATTTACAGAGTTGAAGATGCTAAGAATGGACAGGATTAGAAATGAGCATATCAGAGAAAAAGCTCCGGTTGAGTTGAAAAGAGACTGATGGCTAGGACATCTGGAGAGGAGGGATGGTGGATAGACTGGGCAAAGGATGTTGAGGATGGAGCTCGAAATGAATAAGTTGCCCTAACTTAGTCATCTTAAGTAAACTTTACTCAGTTTTTTTGAGGCAACGAGTTTGCATAGTTTTATTGAGTTGTGGGAACTAATTAGATTTTACAGTGCAGATGGGAGGGAAAGAGTAAGACCGCAAAGAAAGTTTATTTCCAAACCCCTTGTAGTCCCACGCGTGGGATATTTTGTCCTCTGCATTTAACCCATTTACTCAGTGAAGCAGTGGGCAGCTACCAATCCAGCGCCCGGGGAAATCCGAAAGAAGAAGAAAAGACAAAAAAATGATTACAGCCCAGAAGCAGCAGGATGACCTTTGTTCAATACTGGAAACAATGATAATGAACAATGACTTTTTTACAGTGTAGTCAAAATCTGTTAAGAATTACTTTTAATAGGTAAATGTGCAAATGAAAAACAAACCTTAACATGAGCTTGACACTTAGACGTTATATCATCATTCAAAAAACAAACAAAAAAAATGAAGTGAGACTTCTCTGTTTCTACTTCGATAAGTAGAGTGGGTCCAGTCTGCATATGAAAGTATGCTTGGTCATGGTACAGCAACCACCAGAGCGAGAAGGTGTGTCTGAATTCTGGGCCAGGTGCTTAGTTATGAAAAGCTTTTGTATGAATGCATGTGACCGGGTTGGAAACTTTGGCATTTTTTTTCTTAAGGTTTCTGGTTACTTGCTTTTATGTAAGCAGGTAAAAAAAAACACCTCGTGTGAGTGGCTGGATACAAAACACTCTCCAACTCCTGCGTACAGGCTCACAGCCACTAAAAAAGCAGTAGTGAAAACTTTCACTGGAATCAGCTTCTTCAAAAGCGACTTCACAACTAAAGCTCATACATGCAACAAATAAATTTCTCTGATATGAATTCTCAACTCAGGATTTCATTTAACTTGATATTTCCTAAATTTCCTTGGATTTGCGCTTCCAGCACAAATATTTCTTCACCGTTTTTCAGAACTGTTCATTTCACTCAGCTTGTACAGTACTTTTTTTTTTTTTTTACATATACAGAGGACTTGGTGATAACCTGACAATACAAGACCTGGAAGAGACAAGCAACTTTGATTTACTTAAAACTACTAGATGTGGCACAGCACTGCCATCGTGTGTCTGACAGTGTAATAAATGCAAGTAGGGTATGCATGGGAAGGAACTCACAGCCAGTCACTGGTTTTCAAACACACACACACACGCACACACACACACGCACACACACACTTATAAAATAATATGTTAAAAAAAGAGTAAATAAAATTACAATGATCAGGTAGATTATATGAGCCAGTTAGACAATTATTTCCACTAACAACTCTTTTTTCCTAAGAAGCACTTTACCCCAGTTGGATCATGTGTTATTCCAGCTTCAGCAAAATCTCACCATGAAGATCGCTCTGGCTGTATTTACAATGGATGCATTGCCATGCTTGGGGGTTTAAAAAAAAACTATTTCAGATGGGTTGTTCTTATTCAGGGGGACTTGTTATTTACCTGGATGTTTGAGCATGCATCAAGACAACTTGTTATTTTATTAAAGCTAAGTTGAAGCCAAGCTGTAAACACAGTGCTGTTTCAAAATTATAGAAGAAATCAATCACTTTACCCACATGTGCTATAAACATACTCCAATCTTATGAAGCAAGGCTTCATTAAGAGTTGTGCCTATGGATCCTGTTGCTTTATGTGACTGAATAAAAGCAGTAAATTTGTAAAATACAAAAACAAAACAATGGATTCAACTGCATAAAAAAAACTGATGACTGCAGCTTTAATTATTTACTGTACCAGACACTGAATGCTTCACTGTAAATATTGCAAGATTAATATCCCCCAAAAATGTCTCCCTAGGTAGATACGAGCAATAGCTGGAGAGTCATTTCTTTTTATGCTGGTGGGCCGAGCCTGGCTTCTTCTTTCTTATTTGGTAGTGATGGCGACTCCCTTCTTGACCCAGGCGTTGCTGTTGAGCAGAGAGAGCATGAAGCGAGCCACGTCTCCTCTTCCCACTGAACTGCTTGGAGGTTGACCGTTGTTGTCAGGCACAAAGTATCCCTCATGAGTCAGAAACTCTTGAGCTGCAAAGCACAAAAAGAATTCAACATCCAGATAGTAAAAAAAAACAGCAATATGTCCAGTTACATGCTTGAAACTGCATGATTTGCTGATCTCAGAGAAATTATACAAAGTGAAGTGAGACTACGCACAAAGATAAAATGGATCACGCTAACACAGAAAGGCTCTACTGAATTAAGGTCTGTCATTCTCTGTTGACACCCCCTACCCATGATGCAATATGTCTGCTTTTACCTGTGGCTGGAAGGTTCTTGAGGCCAGGCGGACGTACCACAGTCCAGTTGATGTCCTCCGTCTTCTGCAGAAACTGCTCCATCTCATACATGTTGTTGAGGACACTTCGGATTAAGGGCAGCAGGAGGAATCTGATCAGGTACGATGACTGAGTTCCAGAGTTTGCTGAAAAACGTAAATAAATAAGCAAACAGTGAACAGCCCGAGCCACAAAAGCCAAATAACCTTCAAAGCCCAAGTTTTTGAAAGTGCCTCCATCCATCCGTTTTCTTAGCGACATTAATTTCAGGCTTATGACTCACATCTGACATAGAGCCAACGTAGCCTATGTTCATAAATCAGCTAAAAAAGAAGCTTTGAATTATTTGACTAAAAGCCAAACCTTGACACCTGCCCTTCACATTTTGGGAAAGCAATTTTAAAAATATCAATTATGTTAATTAACAAATCTAAAGGGTAACATCTGTGTGATGCACTTACGCTCTGTGTACCAGGAGGTCATGGTAATGAGCCTGTTCACCCGGGTCTCTTGCATCGCACTGACCATAGCAGTCATGGACTGAGTGTAGCCCGTCACCCCGGTGAAGAAAGAGGCTGGGAAGCCGAGGCAGGACATGATGACATCCTGGTCTTTGAAATGAGTCTTCAGACTGTCTGCTGAGAAAATATCAGTCGCCACCACCTGGAAAACAATTACAAGACCGACTGTTAAAATGTACATGGTTACTTTTATTGATTGCATGTAACAGAGCTTAAAACAGATAATTGCCTTGAGATTCTCATGAGTCACGGTGAGCTTCCCCGGGTTCCTGACGAGGGCGGTGACCACGTGGCCTTGCTGCAGGGCCTGGTTGACCAGATACTGACCAGTCTGCCCAGTGGCTCCCACCACGGCGATCTTCATCCTCTAACACTTGGAGCCAAGTCAAGACTGCAACCAAAGCAGAAGACGTGGTGAATTCTCTGATCGCTCAAACTAACAGCGCTAAAGTTCCCTCCCCCTTTCACAAGTGTAATAAAACTACTTTTATTGTGCAATAAAAAGGTCCTTTCAGAGAAATTTAGGTTTGCCCTTAACAGCTTGTCCTTGTGCATCACTAACCCCCAAAATGAAAAAATTAATACAATTCCTTGATCTCTTAAGGGCTAAAATGAATGTGCAGTAAAGACAATCTGCCACCTGCAGTCACAGCACAAGATGTACAAACACAAGGAGCAACTAATAATTATTTAATTATGAAACTATAACAATTATCCTCTATGAACTAACCATTTTGGGGGGACTGATTTAAACAGTTTAGTATAAAATCATCCAATTTTTTAAATATAATTAATAGTTCAGAAGTATATTCATATTTTAACTGCAGACCATGTCATCATATCATCATAACCAGAAGGACGCTGCATTTAAAATTTGGGGATTTTTGTTAATAGCTTGCCAACAAATTGAGAAATAACATCTGCAGCCGGGAAACATGGATGTGTGTGAGAAAGAAAAGATCATTTATAAAAATAATTAAACTTAGTTGGATGAAAACGATGACATGATGATCAAGAGAGATGAAAATTTTAATTCTACCAGTCGACTGCACAGTGGTTCCCTTTGTTTTATCCAAACTGGGGTAAATGGATTATCTCCACAGCAGAGGAGGATGGTGAGATTGTTGGTCAGATGCTCACTGCAGAAACTAAGCCAATATTGTTGACTGAATCTGATGTTGTTTAGATCATGACAAGCATCTCAGAGCTGATTCCTTCGAGCTATGATAAATGAGCGTTGTTTGGGGACAACACAGGCTTTTTTGCAGTGAACAGTTTGTCCTCAGATTGTTGGCAGTTGTTTCATTTGTGGATAATGGTGACGTCAAACACCATGCAGCTGCCACTAACAATTAGTCATTTGGTTTTTAACATCGGCGATAATAACAAAACACAATTATACTCTAGATTTCAACTTTTATAACTGCACCTGAGGCTGAGACTTAAGAGCAATTTAAGTTTTAGAGCCAAGTGGCATCCCAAAACGATGGAATAACTGGATTCTCTCAGAAATTCAGTTAAAGTATTTAAAAGGGGGAAAAAAAATAACTGGTGGCCACAACACAGAGCTTTAGGGGTGTAGGTTATCCAGAGATGCTTATGTGTTGTTAGTGGTACGAGACATCCAGTGATCGAGCTTTAACTGTGTCCACATCAATTTTACTGCAAATAAGACTCATGCCAACACCGTTACATCAACACCACAAAAACCTGATTGCCTACTCTTTGTAGGAGTCACAGGTCACAATATCTTTATCAAGCATGCAGCAGCAGGATCCATATGAGCGAGCGCATTTTTGCATGAAGCACAACTGCAGTAACTCTTATATTCTAATTACTAAAATTACAATTACTAATTACCTCCAGTATGACTGATCAGGATAGCAGCCTCTCTGCAGCTCAAACAGGTGACCCACCCACGCAGACTCTCATTTTACCATTTTTCCTCATTCAACAATTTTATATGCCAGTAGTGATTGTTATATAGAAACATTCATCAGCTACTTTAATAGGTACACCTCTCCAACTGCTTGTTAACATAGATATATAAACAGCCCAACACATGAGAGAGAAAGAGAAATAGAGAGTAAGCCACAACAATCAAACAACCCCCTTTAAGGAAGCATTAGGTAACAGTGGAAATGAAAAACCCCATGTTAACAGGAAGAAGGCTCAGGTCATCTGCCATGAGACTGGGGGTAATGGACTGTAACAGACTGTAGAGTTTTACCTCTCTTGCGTCATTTACCAGGAAACTAATTATTCTACAAAGGAAATGCAGTCGTCACCCTTTCAAATGAAACTTCCAAGGAAAAAAAATGAGTTTAGGGTCATTACCTTATATTCAAAGCAAACACTACTTCTTTAAAGAAGACACAATAATATCTGTGTGCCTTGATCCCAACTGCAAACCCAAATTACAAAATTAAACATGTGAGTTGTGACAGTTGAGTCTTAAAGTCACTTTGTACTTGTTTCATAAAACACAACAGTTTCCCACTGCAGTTGCGTCAATGACGCTGTGGGGCATTACCTGCCCTCGTTTGTGTCTTTAAAGACACAAACAGCGAACCAGGTGCTGACAAAATGACACCTACACTACCAAAAACAAAGGGGCATGGGATCACCTTTATGATCTTTTTTCATGCTCCTTTCAGTGGATTAACTTCTCCGAGTGCACACGCTGTAAACTCTTTAATGTTTGACTCAACCATGCTGATAGCGCCAGGGCAATATAACTTCTTACATAACGCTAAAAAAGTGGAAAAAAGACTCTACGGCTGTGACGTTTAAAAACTGAACACTGTGACTTTCAGAAACATGTTGAAACTGCGGGGCTTTTGTA